>JANHFN010004214.1:299231-325761 GCA_032468175.1 Toxicocalamus goodenoughensis
AATTGCCTCTCTTAAATCATCAATGGCAACATCTTTCTACCAGATGAGGTGCCCCTGGGAGTGTGAGTGTGTGTGTGTGTGTGTGTGTGTGTGTGTGTGTGTGTGTGTGTGTGTGTGTGTGTGTGTGTGTGTGTGAATGGAAACTTTCTGAAAAGAGAAAATAGGGTATGACATTAAATTCCCTTGCAAGATGCACTATTTTGTTTCCTATTACATTTCTAGAATATACGTACTATTAAAAAATATCTTAATAATCCTCACATTCCTATTAACTCACCTTTGGTCCTGGCAAACCATCAGATCCTGGAAAGCCACGGTTACCAGGAGGACCCTATGGAAACAAAGACATGTCTGTTTGTTTGTTTTTTAATGGAATGACATGTATGATCCATGCTTGTGACATTTAAGCTTCCTTTTACGTTTAAAATAGTGTTTTAAAAAAAGCTGTGGTGGCACAGTGGTTAGAGTGCAGTACTGCAGGCTACTTCTGCTGACTGCCGGCTGCCTGCAATTTAGCAGTTCAAATCTCACCAGGCTCAAGTTGGACTCAGTCTTCCAGCCTTCTGAGGTCGGACCCAGATTGTTGGGGGCAATAGGCTGACTCTGTAAACTGCTTAGAGAGGGCTGTAAAGCACTATGATGTAGTATATAACTTTAAGTACTCTTGCTATTGCTAAAATACATTGTATTTGGGGAAAAAACATTCGAAGAATAAAAAATGCCAAAGGATTACCAATATCCAATAGACCCCTCGGAATCTAGGAAGTGCTGATGAGCCCACTCCTTAGTGAAATCTAAGTTTATCCAGGATCATTATCCATAAATGGCTATAATAATATGTATAAACAAACATATTTAAATATATAGCATGGTGGTAAGGTATATTCCTCCTAGTGATGCTGCTGGACACTGCCCACCTGCCAAGGCATTGCTGAGCTGAACACAGACCAAACTGACACCAGACCCAGGCAACAAGCCAGTGGGTCAATTTTTTGTGGTAATCAATGGTTGTAATATACAATATAGCCATCTCCGTCAAAATGCAGACATGTCCCAGATGCTGATTTGATAATGCAAGATGGCATTTTGTCAATCCGAAAAATGGATCCTGCTCTTGTGGGAATAACGCTAGGAATATTATTCTTATTCTTATTTTTATTCTTATCATCATCATCATCATCACCATCATCATCATCATCATCATAAGATATTCAGAAATTTGATAGTTATAATAATGATAATGACCATATGATACAATTTTTCACAACATTTTTTATTCTAGTCAATAAAAAAACCTATACTATAAATAAAAATGCAAACAAACCAAACAAATTATAAAAGTGAATGCTTGCAATGGAGATTTTTAGAAATCAGCCACGTCACTTATTTAAATAATGGAAAACAACATTCTCCCTCCAATTAAAAGCTAAGAAGGAATTTCTCTCTGAAATTCTCAAACAAAATGACATTTTGCCAGGTGATATTTACAGATATGGGTACATTTTAGATTTTTTTAAAAATAATTATATGACATGACTACACTGGACCAAATGTCCTATATGTCCATTTTTTTAATTATTTTGCTGTTCTGAACTTTATATATATATTTTTTCATTATAAAAAACTCAGTTGGATCACTCTAGGAAGTTCAGATAGGACTTAGCAATAGCACTTAGACTTACATACCACTTCACAATGCTTTACAGCCCTCTCTAAGCAGTTCTACAGAGTCAGCATATTGCCCCCAACAATCTGGGTCCTCATTTTACCCACCTCAGAAGGATGGAAGGCTGAGTCAACCTTGAACCTGGTGAGATTTGAACTGCCAAATTGCAGGCAGCTGGCTCGCAGTCAGCAGAAATAGCCTGCAGTACTGCACTCTAACCACCACTGTGGCTCATAAACACAGTTGTTGAGTGAATCTGGCTTCCCCATTGATTTTGCTTGTCAGAAGGGCACAAAAGATGATCACATGACCCCAGGGCAGGTTAGTAATGCCTCTTCTTGGGGATCTATATTTCTCTCTCATATACCCAGAAATTTCTATTCTTGGACCTAACTTAAAATTTTAGAAGGTAGTCCTCAACTTAGGATCACAATTGAGCCCAAAGTTTCTCTTGTTAAGTGAGTTTTGCCCCATTTTACCATCTTTCTTGCCACAGTTAAGTGAATCACTGAAGTTGATAAGTTGCTAACCTGGTTGTTAAGTGAATCTGGCTTCCCCACTGACTCCGCTTGTCAGAAGGTCACAAAAGGTGACCTTGGGACTCTGCAACCCATCATAAATATGAACCACTTGCCACACTTTGATCATGTGTGACTCTGGGGGTGCTGCAACAATCTGAAGTGTGAAAAATGGTCATAAATGACATTTTTGGATGCCAAAAAGAGCTATTATAAGTCGAGGACTATCTTTACTGTTTTATTACAGTATGTTGTAAGCTGCCCCAAGTCGTGTGCCTGTGAGATGGGCAGCATATAAGAGTCTCTGTGCCGCAGTACTGCAAGCTACTTCCGCGGCCAGCTGCCTGCAGTTTGGCAGTTCAAATCCGACCAGGCTTAAGGTTGACTCAGCCTTTCATCCTTCCGAGGCGGGTAAAATGAGGACCCAGATTGTTGAGGGCAATAGGCTGACTCTGTAAACCACTTAGAGAGGGCTGTAAAGCACTGTGGAGCAGTATATAAGTCTATGTGCTATTGCTATTGCTGTATGCATTTAAAAAATAAATACACGATTGAAGTTGTCCAGACCTTTGTGAAATAATTACTTATCCATCTCTGCAGAATTCATTGAACACGACCATGTATATCATTGTGTGTCGATTGTTATGTTTCCCAAACATCTATGGAGATTCTCATTCATCCAGGTCATGGTTGTCTCAACCTTTTGAGTTTCCCAAAGTTAGGTTTGCAGGACAGGATAAGTTAACAATTACATTATTACACTCTATACATCACACTATTACATTACATTATACTCTATACATCACACTACAATTTGATTAGGGTACATTTTTTGTGAAATTTGCATGGAATTCAATTTAACCGTGGTGGCGCGATGATTAGTGTGCAGTACTGCAGGGTACTTCTGCTGACTGCCAGCGGTCTGCAATTTGGCAGTTCGAATCTGACCAGGCTCAAGGTTGTCTCAGCCTTCCATCCTTCCAAGGTCGGTAAAATGAGGGCCCAGATTGTTGGGTGCAATAGGCTGTGTAAACTGCTTAGAGAGGGCTGTAAAGCACTGTGAAATGGTAGATAAGTCTATGTGCTGTTGCTATTGCTATATGCATTTAAAAAATAAATACATGATTGAAGTTGTCCAGACCTTTGTGAAATAATTTGCTATTGCTGTTGCTATTGTTATAACTACTACACTACTTATTTTATGAAACATAGGCACCCTGTAACAAGCAGCAGAAGACTTCCACAAGAAGTCTGCCGAAGCAGAACCCAAGTATTTCTATGGGGTTAGGGTTTGTCAGACTCCTGAATGGAAAATAACCTTACAACATAGTATGGGTGACTTGCAGGGCCAGGACGACGTGCAGTAAGTTCACATGGTGCAATAGGATTGTGTGTTTGTTAGTAGGATTCACTGGGTTAGGTTCTCTCTTCACTGTGAGTTGTATTGAGTTGGAAGGGGGGGGGGGATTTGCCTGAAGGACGGCTCAGCCAATCTCATTGTATACAATATGTTGTCTTCTGACAATCAAGGTTTGAATTGGTTTGCCCAGCCGTTGTTGTAGAGATCCTTTTATCACGTGCAATAAGTACAGTTAACTCTACAACCACGGTAAATTACACGCGCTGAGAGGCGGCGTCTGCTGGAAAGGAGAAACCAACTTTTACGCATTGTGATAGGCTCAGGAACGAGGGGCAGGTTTGGAAAACAAAGGAGACGCCCCCTTTACCAAAACAAAAAAAGAAGAAGAAACAACAGCCACAACAACAACCAGCTGGGCATTAGCCGGACCCGCTTTCTGGACACTATTCCCTTGGTGTGTGTGTGTGTGGGGGGGGAGTTCATAAAGAGAAGCACCACCAAACGCACGTGGCCCCGGAGCGCGCGCCCCAGTCCCGTTTTCCCCCCCCCTTCCCCGGCAGCGAGGATCCCAGTTTTCCTCGGCTGGGCGGGGCCGAAGGCAGGAGGGGGCGGAGAGTCGGCCGGGCGCCTGCGCCAAGCCATTCCTATCGCTACTCTGGAGCTCTGCTCCGGTCTTGGTGGAATCGAGCCCGGGCGAAATGTAACAAAACAAGCGGCGTCTTTTGTATTGGCTTAAAGGAGCCGCTCGGTCGGTCGGTCGGAGCCCCTCGGAGGAGAGCAAAGTAGCCAAAGAAGGAGGCAAAGAACGGCGGCGCCAGGTGAAGGGCGAAGGATCCGGGACCGGGCGCTGCCCCGAGGGGAAACCTCTCGGCGGGGAAAGAGAATTAGCTAAGAGGAAGAGAACCGGCCGAGATCCGCGCAGGGGAAAAAAACAACAACCCTAGGAGGAGAAGAAGCGGGGCAGGACGACGACCCCGGTGGTTACGATGGGAACCTCGTTGGAGGCGCCGGTGTGGAAGAAGCTGCGGGAATGAACCGCGCCGAGTCGTTTCGGTGATGGCTTGAGCGAAGCGGCTGGAAAGTTGCCGGAGAGCTTTTGCTCTATGCCCGGCCGGTCGGGATCCTTTACCCGGAGCAGCCCCGCGGTGGACGTCGGCTCGATCCTTTCCCCCCACCGGCCCTTCTCCCGGTGTAAATCTCCCTTCCCTTCTTTTTGCGCGCAACTCGGCGACCCGATCGCCATGTCGAAAGTGATCCAGAAGAAAAACCACTGGACGGCCAAAATGCACCAAGCCACGGTGAGCCGCAATGCTCAGGGCCAGCTCGGGGTCACCGTCCTCGGGGGAGCGGAGTACGGAGAGTTTCCTTACGTCGGGGCGGCCGAGGTCGAAGGGGAGGCGGCGCTGCCCGGAGACAACGGCGAGAGCAAACTTGGCGAAGGGGAGCTACTTTTGGAGGTGCAGGGTGTCCGGGTATCCGGGTTGCCCCTCTACGACGTGCTGGAAGTTATCCGGAGCTGCAAGGAGCCCATTGTTTTCAAAGCCGTCAGACAAGGTGAGAGAGAGAGAGAGAGAGAGAGGCGGGCCGCTTGGCAGGACTTTGGTGCGGACTTCCAGACGGGGCGGGGGGGGGGGCGCTGCGCTCCAGGAGCCTTTGCCTTCATTGTTAGCTGCCCTCAGCGAAGGGGGCGAGGGGCTATGAGGGAGGGTTGCCGGTCCTGATGCCTTTTGGGGGCGAAGTTGTGAGATTTCCCCCCTCCAACCTTTTTCATGAGGTGGGGTGGCTGAGGAGACCTGCCTGAATGGCTTGTTTTTCTGGTCAACACGCGCGACAGCGACGCTTTAGAGTTTAGACGATCCTTTCCTGCCTTTCGTGGATCTTCTGTGAAATATCTGATCGGTGGTGGTTTGTTATTAAAATGAAAGCATTCCGGTCGTGTTTTCCTCAGCCATTCATCCATCCATCCCGTGGGACTTCTAGCTCCTAAGGGTGCCTGGGACTTAGGAAGCCGCTCTTCCTAGAATTTTAAACCCTGGATCTTTAGGTAAAATGGCATTCTGCCAAGGCATCAATCAAGCGAAGGACTTTCATTGGTTTGCTGGATCTGCAGGGATCTTAAGTTGCCTCGGGTGGGTGGGTTCTGACTGTCCAGTCCTGATGAGATCCTAAAGTTATTGGCTTTTATTGTACGGTTCTGACAGATTGTTAGGGTTGACTCCTGAACTAGTTGGATTGCTTCAAATCAAGCTTGTTGGACTTGGAGCCAGGGATAATTTGCATGTGTTTTAATTTTTATCCTTTGTACTTTGAAGTATGAGCTATGGTTTCACTTTAGCAGTCCCTCCTGTAATGTACATGGCTGAAATCCCAGACCTGCCAAAGCAGTCATCTTAAAAACTAGCTTAGTTCTCCCAAGATCGACATCTTTTCTGCAGCGTGGAGCTGTAGATCCCTATTGGGTTCATAAAGAATGGTGGCAAGTCTTTAAAAAAAAAAAACCTGCCAAGAGTCAGACAAGTTAATTCCTACTTGGCTCCAACTTGGGTAGCTTTCTTATATCTTTTGAAAGACTAACAAGGTTCTTTGGTACCCTTGAAATTATATAGATGTATTATTGCATAGCTTTCGTGGAATGCATGTCATGGAATGCATGTTAAGGATTAGTCAGTAGGTTTATCCCTGTCTAATTCTTGGAAAATCTGTCTTAGAAAAGGCTGAATTTTCCCTTACTGGGCAATTTTTGTCCCTTGGCTTGGATGCAAAAAGTTCTTGGTCTTCCATCTGTCACTTTGGTAAAGCAAAGAAACTCTCTCTTTTTTCTGTGTAGTTTGAAAGATGTGCTTTCTCCTAGGTCCACTTTATAGTATAGCCCAGGGATGTTAAACTCAAGGCCCGCGGGCTGAATCTGGCCTGCAGGGTGCTTAAATCTGGTCCACAGGGCCATCCTGGAAACAGCAAAGGACCAGTCCTCTGGCCCTCAAAGAAATCCAGTTTGACACCCCTGGTATAGCTGGACCTGGCAGATGAAGGATGTGGTGAAATATTGGGCTTTTTAAAAAAAGGAAGGGTAACTTCTCGAAGAAGAAAATTGTTAGGTAATGTTGGGTGTGCATAAGCTTCAGGTGCTTATCAGATTCCAGTTAGGACTTTATCTTTTAAACTCACAGGCAGCCAGGCAAGGAATAGGAAAGTTTAATTTGTTTGAGTGACTTCTGAGTCATTTATTTATTTTTTTAAGGCTCCAAAATAATGCAGCTTTTCTACCTTTTTCTTTTTCCAGAAATTTCTGTATATCCTGTTTCTGAGGATTTGAAGGTGAATGAATTAGTTTGTTTTTTTTCCTCCTGGACTGCAAAGTTGCACCAGGCAGAGCCACCTTCAAATAACATTTATTCATTTTGTTTTTATTGCAGCCAGCAGTCAGTTTAGTTTCTTCTCCTCTCCCCTTATCTTGGCATTATTAAAGGAGCTGAATAAACCTACAGAAGAGAAGGAGAAAGGGCCAGAAGCAATATGTTTTGTTTGGATGCAGGACATCAATTGGGAGAAATGCATTCACCTGAGAAACGGAGTCACTATTTCTGTCTTTTCTTCTTCTTCCTCTTCTTCTTCTTATGGATCTTATATTTCTCTCTCCTACATCCTTATGTTTCTACACTTGGACCTAACTTAAAGTTTTACAGATAGTCCTCGACTTATGACCATAATTGAGCCCAAAGTTTCTGTTGTTAAGGGAATTTTGCCCCATTTTACCACATTTCTTCCGACAGTTGTTAAGGGCATCACTGCAGATGATAAGTTAGAAATCTGGTTGTTAAGTGAATCTGACTTCACTTGTCAGAAGGTCACAAAAGGTGATCACGTGACCTTGGGACTCTGCAACCGTCATAAATATGAACCAATTGCCAAGCATCTGCATTTTGATTACATGACCATGGGGAGGCTGCGGTGTAACTGTGAAAAATGATCATAAGTCACTTTTTTCCAGTGCTGTTGTAACCTTGGTCACTAAACAAACTGTTGTGAGTCGAGGACTACCTGTACTTCCACATCCCCTTGGTCTATAAGTGACACGGAAAGTCCTATGTTCTTGTCCAGAATTCAAAAATATTTATGATCTTGGCAAAGTTTTCTTCAGTTCACTGAATGGGGAATTTCCAGGCCGGGTGGCAACTTCTGTCAAAGAGCCAAAGAAATATTTCACTTGACTGGACTTGGAGGAATTTCTGGAGAGAAAGGGGAAGGCTTCTCCTATGGCGAAGTATCCCTTTGAATTGGAACATTTTGATTTCTCTGCTTGAGGATGACTAAGGTCTGTGTATGTGAGGTTTCCCCCTTCCCCAATGGAAGCATGTGATTGCCAGCTGCCTCCTTCCTTTACGTCAAAAGGATGGCATAGACTTTGCATGGAGAATGGATTATTTTCCTTCCCCTTCTCCCCACCCCCCACCCGGACTGCTGCTTGCCAGGAATGGGTTATTTTCGGCTTTACTGAAATCCCAAACATTCCTTCAAATAAGAAACTCCCCTAGCAACAGGATGCCTCTGGATCGCTTTTAGTCTGTACAAAAATACATTTTCATGTTTTCTGCCTTGGGCTGTTCAGATCCCGGTGGGCACCCTCAACAGTAAGTAGGATCTCTTGATGAAGGAAGTTGAAGATGGGCAACCTGTGGCTCTTCAACTGAATTATACCAACTAATAATGTCTCTTATTGTCGGCCATCTTGATTGGGATGGTTGGGAGATAATCATCCCTCAGGAGCAACAGGGCTTTTGAGTTTTTACCCTTGAAGTTGATTGAGTCTTGGCTGTCCACCAGGACGATAACAAGAGACTTAGCAACCAACCTTGATAAAAGAGAATGGTTGTTCCTGAAGGGATACTTAAGCTGTTGGCGACCTTACCTGAGCATCTAGCAAGTTGCTTATCTGCCATGTGGATTTTATCAATTTTTAAAGTATAAATTTATAGAATTTGTATTAAGCATTTTGATTGTAATAGTAAAATCTAATCCAAACTAAACTTAAAGAAAAGAAGAATAGAAAGGAGTAAAATAAGGAAAAAAAGAGAAGAAGACACATTCTGGTGAGAGAGAAGCTCCCTGAGGATGGGCTCCAGCACAAGTCCGAAAGCTCAGAAAACTAAACTCTGGTCCTGATGACCAATCCAGATTGGATCCTGCAACATTGTCCTGGGACACATATATTTGCCTTCATTCATGAAAAAAATAATAGTAAAAAAAGAATATATAGAGAGGTGCTTCCAACTCCACAAGTAAAAACAAATGTAGTGACTTTGCCCTCCCCTCAAGATTATAAACATTTATCTCTTCATCCCATATCCCATCTTGTAACTATAAACAATTCCATAATACATTATCTTTTCAATCCTGATGTCAACAGAAAGTCCATAAAGGGTAGCCAAAAATACCAACATATCTTGTTTTAACCATGATCAAAGGAACCACTTTCTATTTCTTCCTTTTACTTCTAACAATATTAATCTAGTTCATGCAAATATTGTCATAAGATTTTATTTTTCTTTGCTTTTTTTCTTTGTTTCAATGCACAGGCCTTAACAAGCATGTTCTAGGAAATAGGAAAAAATTATCCAAGTCAAGTTCCTTGGTTTGTCATTTGTATTTCCCTTTTAAATTTTAAAAACACTGGATTTATTTTGTAAATCCAAATGAAACACCCTTTTCTAAATCATTTATTTGGACTGTCAGCTCTACATTCACTTTCAATACTATCTATCTTATCAGCTATTCTTTTCTACATCTGTCATTTCTTCAATAAAGTCTTTTGGACATAGCCTGACCATAGAAGCAGACACAGATATATTCTGATTCTGTTCTTCAGATGTCTCCTTCAATATTTTCAATGTCATGTTTTTCCAACATTTAATAAACTTTGAATCTTTCCTCTACCTCAAAAGTTTAGTCTCCATTAATGAACAGTTTTTGAAATAATTAAATTGCTTATTTTTGTTTTGTCTTGTAAAAACCAAAACAGAATAGATTTCCCAAGAGAAGCTATTTGCTTTTTTATAATTAATTCCAAAACCTTATTATCAAAGTTTCAGTATTTCAATTTTATGTGGACCTTTAGTTCATTTATAACTTTCTATGATCAAAATTTTATTTACCTGTTTATTCCAGATTCCTTAATTTGTTAAGCACATGTATATTTTTTCTCATTCAGGATTGACATTTTCAAACATGGTGTTCTGAAGGTCTCTCATAGCTTAGAAGTAATTGATGACCACTCGTGGGCAAATCTCCTGTCCTCTCATTATCCTGGGAGGTTCCAAGTAGCCAATCTATTCACTGGTTCCTTGGCCTTTGCTATGGTTGTTGGCTTTTGTATTTGAAATACTTCTCCTGGAATAGCAATTTTATCCATATGGATATAAGGAGCATGGTTTGACTTGCACTTACAGTCATCTGGATAATATGTTGTAAGCTGCTGTTAACTATATTAATTAAAAAGTGAGTCTATAGGACTGAACTTTAATGGTCTTTAAGTTTTAAAGAATAAATCCAATCAATCCTTGGTATAGTTTTCTTAATTCTGATGACCTAGACTGTTAACTGGGATTAGATGGAACCCACAAATTTCTAGCCAGTGTGTGGTTTTGTTTGTTTGCTTCTTTATCACAGTAGGTGAGTACTGAGAAGTTTAAGTCCAGCTGGAGGATGTGAGGTTGGGGAAAGTTCATGATGGTTAAGTTCTGTCATTAATGACAGGCTTTTTTTTAATGAATGTGAATAAATTTTGTCTGGAATGTTTTTTTAAATTATGCAAAGTATACTTTTGGAAGGCTTGAGCAGTTTTAATAGCAACTTAAATAAAAAGATTCCTTTCGCGCATACGAGCTGGTCGTTTCCAGTTCTAGGGAGTGGTGCTCATCTCCATTACAAAGCCGAAGAGCCAGCGTTGTCCGAAGATGCTCCATGATCATGTGGCTGGCATGAACTAAACACCGAAGGCGCACGGAACGCTGTTACCTTCCCACCAAAGTGGTCCCTATTTTTCTACTTGCAGTTTTAGATGCTTTTGAACTGCTAAGTTGGCAGAAGCTGGGAGAAGTAATGGAAACTTACTGTTATGCGGCGCTAGGGATTAGAACCACTGAACTGCCAACCTTTCTGATCGACAAGCTCAGTGTCTTAGCCACTGACCGCCACTTAGAGACTCACTCTTGATTAAATCCTTGCTGTTTAAAAGAATGTCTGGGTTTTGTTTTTCCCCAAATAGTTTTTTGATGGAGTTTGTATCTAAAGGATTAATATATGCATTAAAGAATATGAGAGCTGCATTACAGTAGTCGCAGTCTAAATCTGCACACATTTTGCTACATTTTCTATAATCACTTGGTGTTCATTATGTCTTAGAGGTTAATGCAAATGCAATGCTTTTCTAACTCTCTAACATCTTTTGGTGGGGTTCACCCAAATGCAATGAGCCACAAGTCAATAAATCACACTTAGTAATGTTAGTGCTAGAAAAGCAGCAAGCTTATTCAAAACTCCTAGAACATTTTAGCATGGTTTGGATAAATTGAAAAGTGTCCTTACGGTTTATTTGGTTTGGTGATTTTCTGACTGTTGGAATTTTTAAAATCACTTCACATATTTGTACTACATGCTTTATGACTTTACGTGTGAATCTACTTGATTGTAGTTCAGCAAACCTTAGTTATACAAATAAGAACTTAGCAAAGTGTGGATGTTTCTTTTCCCATCAGTATCCACTGTTGTCCTAACGGTGAGAACAATCAACCAATATAATGGCTTGCCTTCTATGTTATGGATGCTCCATGACTGGAGGCTTTTAAGAAGAAATGGGACAGACATTTGTCTGAAATGGTACAGGTCTCCTGCTTAAACTAGGACTAGAAGATCTCCAAAGTTTTTTGCAACTCTGTTATCCTGGGTTTCATTTCAGCCAGTGCAGTGTAACATAGTGCCAGAATTTGAACAGAAGTTCAGAAGAATGCTATAGTGCAGTGGTGGCTAACCTTTTTGGCACTGAGTAACGAAATGGGAGTGCGTGCACCGGAAGAGCATCTCTCCGATGCACGTCTCTGGGAGTGCCGGAAATCGGAAGCTTAGCTTCCCGGCATGTGCATGCACGCCAGCCACCTGTCTTCCAGTTTCTAACGCACATGCACATGCGAAGACCATCTGGCCAGCATGCATGCATGCACAAAGACCATCTGGCCGGTGCGCACATACACGCCGGGAGATGCTCTTCCAGTTTCTGGTACTCCCGCGTGCACGAAGACCAGCTGGCCAGCGTTCATGTGTGTGACGGAACCTGGAAGATCAGTGGGCGACAGCTGGCGTGCCCGGAGAGATGGTTCTATGTGCCACTTCCGGCACATATGGAATAGGTTCGCCATCACGGCTATAGTGACTATCCCAAATTTGGATTGCAAAAACCAAGAGAATCATAAGTGGAAGCAGAGACCTAGGGAAATCTTCTTGCTGCTGTCTGGTAGTCATCTCGACTTTTGCAGCTCAGATTGGGCAGGCATTGCTAGAGCTTGAAGGTCCAGTTCATATAGTTGTGATTTGACTGAAAATCTCTGTCTTGTTTCAACATTATCCTGGAATTTGTAGAGGTTTAGCCTTGTGGCAGCTCTGGAATCTGCCTCGGCTAATGTGAATGATTTATGTATGGCAGTGCAAAACTATTTGTAAGTAATGGCAGCAGCTAAAGTGATTAGAAAATGTAGAGGCTTATTTTGAAAGCACTTTTCTGTTGATTATCTTAAGTCAAGATACTGAAATGAGAGGCAGAACTGATTTCCTTGAGAGACCATGGTTTAATTGTAATTAGGGCAGAGTGAAATGCCACAATCCATACTCAGCCTTTAATTGTGATATCATGTATGAATTGCTGGGAGTTAGGAATATAAATTTAACAAATTATTATTATCATTCCTACTGTTATTATGTTGGAAATGTTGGTAGTGAACCTAAAGGCTCACCACCTGTATTTGTTTTCAAGATACAGAGACAGGAAGTAGGAGGGGACCCAAAGAGGCCACATAGCATTAGTTCTTTCAGTGCTCCTAACTTTTTAATTTATCCTTGGTGGGTGGAGATTGAGATAAGACTGGCTGATCAAGTTAAGGCTTTTAAAAATTTTTTAAATGAAGTATTCAGAAACAAAACTATAGAAGGAAGTCTCATTTTGCTGCTCGTAGGAAAGATGATTGAGATATCACCAAAATGAAGGGAAACCAGCAAGGTGACATGCTGTAATGTACCACTGTTTGTGCCAGTTCTGGCTCTTAGTGTGCCAATGTACTGAACTGCCAAAATGCACTGAAAAGTCAGGCTAAGACTTTTGAGAAATGTTAAATTGTTAAATTTTTCTTTCTTAGGAATCTTATTAAACAAAGAAGCATTTTAAAAATGTGAAATTGAGTTAATATTAGTTTAAAGCTAGATAGGGCTTGCAAAAGCAACCATTACAAATTATTTACTCTTTTTGTCCCACTGTAACTTCATATAGCCCACTTTACATGGTGTTATGGGATCTTTTATTTGTTTTGAGTAGTTTTCCTAGAAAAGCTGAAGAAGATTGCAATGGCGGGGCAAAGAAAAAAAGCCATTGAAGGCCACTAAAAAGATCTTTAATTCTAGTTCATACCCAACATGCAATGCAATATGTAACATTAATGAGTTATCAGGACCTGGCACTGGACATGTCTAAATCTGAACTTGTTTAAAGTCAACAACGGTATCTTTGAGTTTGATTAGGAACTTGGTGTCCATTTTATGTGAGAGGAGCCATCGCTCAATCTAAGTTGATCAGCAAGAGATCCATTCAAGCATCATGATGATAGTGTCCTAACACATTTTATTCTAGCCCAAGGCTGTAGAAGAAAATAGATTTTTAAGAGCAGTAACTTTTCCCATAGTGCATAGGCACATATTATTCTCCCCCCTCCCAATCCACTAGTCCAACTGGTTTTTATGGATTTATGATTGAATGCAAAAACTTGTAAAACTTGTTTAAGCAGTGGCAAACATGGGAAGAATTTCCATATCATTGAGCAGTGATTTGCTCTTCCAAATTACTCTGATAACTGTTTCTAGCTATGTCTAATAGAATTTTCCTTCCTTCCTTCCTTCCTTCCTTCCTTCCGTCCTTCCTTCCTTCCTTCCTTCCTTCCTTCCTTTTCACATTTTTGAACTACCTGTTTCCCTCAAAGAGGGAGGGATTTTGGGACTTGAAGGACATGAGGTTGGGTGAATGATGCTACAATCATACTCACTGAAGACATGGAGAGAAATAATAGATCAAAAATTAAATTCATCAAGAAGTACAGTAAACCATTGAGTGCTTTTTGCCTTGACTTCCCGTTTTGATATCTTCAGGCAGAGTATAGCTATAAGGTTAGTTGCCTTGATATAGAGTATAGCTATAAGGTTAGCTGCCATACTGAGAAGTATGGAGCAGCAATAAATGATTGGAAGAGAAGATACTTCATGCCACCATCACCTATCTTATACCTTCCAAGTTATATTGCTATCTTTTAACGGAATGGATGATTCTGTACCATCAACTCATTGTTGAAGTAAAATGCAATTATTTGTCCAAGGCCTGTATTGATTTGTCAGTTGATATGTGGTTATACTCCAACAATTTGGTGGTTTACCATTCCTCTGACGGTAGCTTATTGCCAGGGAAACCTAATTTTCCACTAACTTTTCCAATTTTGCACTAGTCTTCTAAAACATGCTGGAATTCTGTTTCACTTATTAAGCATAATGAATTTTCACTGAAGTAAATGTCCATCTCCATAATTTTTGAAAGGCTAGTCTGATGATTGCATTGGCTCTCACTTAAATTGGTGTTTCCGTGTAAGAATAGATTTCTACACATTGGTGGAATGCTTTGAATTCCAATAGACAGAATAATAGTCAATAACCTCATTCTTCTCCTTTGTTTGCAACAGGGAAGTTGATCTGAAACTTTCCAAAATCTGCCCTGAAACTGACACGAGGCCAAAAAAAAAAAAAGTCTTCAAAAAGTCAAAACCTGCAGATGACATTAAAATGCAAACAACATTTGACTTGTTATCCTTCAATTTATATCTGAATTTTAAAATCAGTCTTGAATGGTAGGTTGGTGGTGGCTGAATATTATGAAATTAAGGAGGGTCTCTGTCAGTTTTTCGGTGAAAGAGAATCTGGTTTTTATAAAATTCATCTACTCTTACATTCCAGCCTGAGGAGAAAAAAAACAGTGCAAATCTTCCCATAAGCGATTCCTGTTTTATTCCAGTGGGGACACTGTAGTCTGTATTCCAATGCCATGCTTTAAGTGAATTAATTCTCCAAGTAGTGTAGCCGCAGTATTCAAAAACTTTAGTCAGTTTTCATGCTTAGACTTTTTTTTAACCTGTAAATATCTCTGGTTGCATAGCTGAGCATGTTTAATTTAATCTTTTGCAAGCTCTCGGGTTGCATCATTTAAAAAAAAAGTTTTGGGTTTCCAAGAATAAATTTCATTAAGCTGGTTTTGAGAACAAGCTATTATTATGTTGTTATCATTTGCCTTGCAGTTACTTCTCTCTATTTTGCATCCCAGGTGACTGACCTGCTTCATCCAAAAAGTTCAAGTCTGTGATTTTAGGGCCAGGGGGTTAAGTTCTACCATGAAGGTCAAAGGTGGAAAGTTAAAAACAGTGGTGGGCTACAACCGGTTTAACAATTGGTTCTGTGAGCGCGTGCACAGCGTTCAAAGTACAGCAATTTGAAGCTCAACTGCTTACCTTCTAGGGCAGTCCTGGTAAGTAGAACAGCTAAGGTATGGAAATCAGCTGTGGTGCACGAATCTACTGAGCCAGAAAGAAGGAAATATAGGACAGGATAGGATGGGAGTGGATGGGCAGGGCCAGCTGATGGTTGGAACTACCGGTTTGCTAGAACCGGTCCGAACCGGCAGCAGCTCACTACTGGTTAAAAATAATGGTTAAATTAATTCCCATTTTCATGCTATTGTTTGTTTCCATTGAAGTTAGAGGGAAAAAATGTTCTAATAAAACTGTAAGTGATTCTTAGATATTTGAATTTATTTTCACGGTTCAAGATCCTTTTCAATCAAATTGTGCAGCAGCATATTCTTAACAGGCTAGACATTAAGAGTAGACATTCTGCACTTTGGTTTAGGGTTGTCCACTTGTATGTCTTCTCTTTGCTTCCAATATTAATTGCAATGGAGCTGGAGAATAATATGGAATTAATACTTTTTAATAATGCAGTTACCAGGATCTAAGTGCTCTTTCTCTAAAGCCTTTTCTGGTTCTGTTAAACAGATACATTAATGCCTACAGAGCAGAATTGCTGTAATGTACAAAGACAACTAACTGTATAAAGATCTTGATAGCTAAACACTTTGGAATGCCAGAATGTTCTCTTTAGAATTGGCCTGATTTGAATGTGAGGGTGGGCTGAGGTGGAGTGGAGGATGGAGTGTGGTGGGAAACCATCTATCACATTTTTGTACATGCTTGTACCTTAAAAATCTGGCTTCACCTCTTGTATTAGCTTTTTGCTTCAGCTGTTGCATTTTCTATTCCTCTCTATGAATTAATCAGTCTAGAGTTACTACCCATACAGATTTGTTTATCCGAGTGATGTAGTTAAAATATTTTGAGGATCGTTAAAAGGAAAGGAACAAATGCAGTGAGTTAATGAAGAGAGACAAGTGGTCCTGTTTTTCTGCTTGCCATCATATATATTGATCTGACAACATTAATTTGAGTCTGACCTGACTTTTCAAAACAGAGAAAGAGGATGGTGGATTTCTTTGCAGGGCTGGCATGAATTAATCCAAGTCAGCTGTGGAATGTTAGGCTCAATTACATTTACCAGTGTGAATGAAACAGCCTCTTTAATTCTGACATCTTTTCCCCTGAGGGTGTCTGAAAGGGATGTGGTGGCTTCAATAGTCTGTATTTTTTTCCCTTGTTTGCATCTCCTCCCTGGACAACACTCGAGGGGTTTGGATAAGTAAGAGCAGGAGCAGAGAGAGAGAGACATATTTATCAGTGCCTTGGTGAATTTTTATGTAATTTTCAACAGCCTTCTGTATACAGAGAAGCGATATGTTAACTTTGTTAATAGATAACTTCAGTAAATAGTTATAGGCAGGGCTAGGGTGGAAAAGGTAACTGAATAATGATATAAGACATCATAGGGTGGAAGCACTATATCCTATATTTTGAGAAACCCATTTTAGTTGAATGTCAGTAAGATTTTTTTCTCAGTTTTATTTGTTCTGAGCATGAAATATGGAAGTCTCTCTGGTCATGAGCACATTATTATTATTTATAAAACTAAGCATGACACGATACATCCAAAATTTTAGGAGATGCTCTTTCTTGAAATTGTCAGGTCCTCTTTAAGAAAACCTGCTTTTTCTGTTTTGCATTATTGTAATATGTATATACATATTGTATTTGAAGTGCGGTACTTCAAACAAGCATAATGCGCAAAACCTGGAAGTTTGAATAGATGTATCTAATGGAAAAGGCTATGCTGCATATTTTAGGACTGTAACTAGATGTACCTATTAACTTGCTGATTAGCATTTTATTTTAGACTACCAACAGTTCTTTTTTTTCCTTTTAACCAATTAAATAGAAGTTTTGGAAATCAATCCTGCAGATTTAGTGTTTCAGGGTATTCATTTTTTTGGACTGCTGAATCTTTCTTATTGTTGTTCAGTTTTTTAGTTTTCTATTTTATAGTTTAAGATTATTTACTTTGTTGAGTGCTTTTCACCTGAAGTTCTTATTTTTGCTTGACTGATGGGAAAATTTGCTAACTGTCCCCACTACTAGGAGTTTGATCCTGACCGGCTCAAGGTTAACTTAGTGTTCCATCCTTCTGAGGTTGGTAACATGATGACCCAAATTGTTGAGGACAATATGTTAACTCTGTAAACCACTTAGAAAGGGCTGTAAAACATTGTGAAGTGGTATATAAGTCTAAGTGCTATTGCTAAGTAGAAAACCTGGTCATTGCTGGAAATTAAGACAGATGTTTGCACATCTGTAGGACAACCTCTTGGAACAGGCTAATTCTTGTCTAGTCCTTAAAATTATTGCTTTTTTTCTCTCATAAGATTCCTATTACCTTTTCATGTGCCATAATTACTAGTTTAAGGATAACTCATAATATAGATTTTTGTAATTTTTATAGTATCACACTCATAATGGAATAAATTTGGGTTGTGTTTTCTTCAACATGATTAAGTCATTCTTATGAACTAATATCTCCAAATGTAAATTTTTGAAGTTCAGTGACCACTGAGCAATTACCCTTCCATTATAAGTAATATTAAGTACAAGCACTACAAAATTAATGACCAAAAAACATCTCCCTAAATTATTTAAAACCATAATCTTAAATAATTTAGCTAGATTTTGGTGGTTGTTGTGTTCTTATTTTTAAAATGAGGGTGATCTGTGTCACTCTATATATGCTTTTATCCTTCCACACAAATATTAACATTTAGCTGTAAGCTCTTAGCTAACCAGTGTTAAGACAGTTGGTATGTACCAGAGGGTATTCAGCAGGTTCTGACCAGTTCTGGAGAACCGGTAACAGAAATTTTGAGTAGTTCGGAGAACTGGCAAATACCACCTCTGACTGGAGATTTTACAGTATCCTTCCTCTGCCATGCCCACCAAGCCATGCTCACAGAACCGGTAGTAAAAAATTTTTGAATCCCACCACTGTTCCTTGCCCTTGGAGAGAAATTGTTTTTCACTTAAGTAAAAAATGATGTTGAGAATTCAAAAGTAATTTGCTTCTCCATTATGTATTTGTCCATGTGCACTGTTTCTGACAATTTGTTTGAAAGATTGATAGGGCAGGTCATTAATTTTATTCAGACCATTTTATTATGATTTAATCTACATCTTCCACAATAATGGGCAGAATGAAACATTCTGGATTGGACTGCATACTTCTCTAACTGCATGATGTAGTTACAAATGAAAAGCACCAAGAATTGCACATTAAATATCTGTTTACAGGTATCTTTAAATTCAACTTTTTGCACACTTATTTATGAAAGTTATGCAAACTTTATAAGGACCAGAAACATTTTAACAGGGAGGAAAGTAAATATATTAATTTTTCCACTTGTATATGCTTAGTGCTATAAGGCTAGAAATCCCATTGAAATTACTGTATACAAATAGTAGAGATGTGTATATCAAAGTTGATAGTAGATTATAAAATACCAGGAATGTGTTGCTGGAATCAAACTAACTGATCTTTCCAAAGTTTGTTTAAATTTACAATGTTGCAGAAAGGCCAACATTTTTTTATATTATACAAATTCTGTATTTAAAAACATTAACTGGATGCAAGAAGAACATAAATTAACAAACAAGCATCCAGAAGGAGAATTCTTGATTATATTACAGTATATAGCTTGCTTTGTCTGTTCAACACTTCCTATGGAAACTAATCCCAGGCAGGCAATTTCATTTTGTATATGGACATATTTTTGCTCATTATAAATTACATAAAGATTAATTTTACTCTTACCAAGATTACCAGATCTTGCACATTCTTCAGGAACATATTTACTGGAGAAGACAAAGAAGAATATCAAGCTATTGTTATTTCCCTAAAGGCTCAATAATCAAAGGTGCTGAGCAGTAGTGGGATTAATATTTTTTTACGGTTCTGTGGGTGTGGCTTGGTGGGTGTGGTAGGGGAAGGATGCTATAAAATCTCCAGCCAGAGGTGGGATTTGCTGGTTTTCCAAACTACTCAAAATTTTTGCTAGCGGTTCTTCAGAACTGGTCCGAACCTGCTGAATACCATCTCTGGTGCTGAGATATCATCTTGTTAATAATCTCTTGTTAACTCAGCCCTCAGCACAGGAAATACAAGGAAAACATACAGGAAAAACAACCTGTAATTTTTTCTGAGACCTCTTCTGCCATCTCTGGCTCATATACTCTTAACAGTCAAATGGTAAAGTAAGCTTTATTTCACATTTTCTCTATCTTCCTCTAACACTCAATATTGGAGATATATGCCTCAGAATCATAATTTCTACTTGATCATATTTTCTCTAGAAAAAATGGTCACAATGTTTTTCTTTGGACTTTTCAAAAACAGATGAATAAAGTAGGTTTCAAAGCAAGACAGACAGCAAAGGGACAAAGGTTTGCTAATGAGCTTGAAATTCACAAAACACAGAAGAAAATATGGCTTTAATACACAATGTGACCCTTTATATGACTTGAAATTACTCTTCAAAAATCATTCTGGCGCAGCTTCAGAGCACAATGTATTGTGGGATACCACAGGCTGACTTTGAGTAGTGGGTTGGTATTGCAGGAATTTTTTAATTTCCTGTAAGTTATAACAAATTCTCTTTCCAGTTGGTCCTTCAAAAGGATGCTGCTACAATCCTTCAGAATAGTGTGTAGGCCAGTTCAGCTTCACACATGCATAGATGTAAATCTAAATAAAGTAAAACATAAAATATGTAATTATGCATGTATTAAATCAAAATGTGAAAGTCTGTACAACATCACTTTAAAACATACCTTTCAAAAAGCAATCTTGAATGAAAAAGTATTTGGTTGAATCCAAGAAGGTGAGCATAAATCTATTAAGCAGAAATTGGATGTAGATCTTCCTCACGGTTTATTTACATACTGTATGTTCAAAATAAGGAAACATTCAAGCAAAATGTGACACCAATAACCCTTAATATGGAATATTAAAATATTTTAAACCACAATAAAAATACAGTTACCTAGTAACTATTTGCAGGGTGTTCTTCATAAAAGAAGTAGTCCAGTTAAATTATTAAGTGTTCATTTTTATATTGTAATGAAATATGGATATGAATCTCTGATAGAATTGGAAAGATGTAGTGAATAGCTCATTATAGTTTTATACTCTTGAAAATGTATTTTAAAATAATTATGATTTTATTTTTCATAGTTAGCTAGAGAAAGAACTAAAACTGAAACAGGGGCAACATTTTAATAACTGAGCTATGGTATATTGTGTTAGTGTTACAGCAGATGGATTAACATACCTGTAATAATTTGGAGGGTTGCTTGATTATCCTGGCCTGTGAGTCTTACAGAGTTACAATAATGAGTTCATTTGTATAACTTAAATTGCTTATTTCTATTTATTGATTCATTATAATTAGATAATGACTTAGTGGGGGGTGTATTATAAATAATTTTGTTTTCTTGTTCTTGGAGAGCAAATGGACACAAAGTACAATGGACAGTCTTACTAAAAAGAAAGTAAGAAAAGGACAATATCATTTAGAAGATATACTTAAAGGATCACCTTTTTGCAGTGTCTCTATCCATCCAAACATTTAGGATCACCTTGATCTTCATAAATCATTGCTTTTATTTGTCTATTTTAAAGCTAATATAAACATATTTTAAAAATTGAGAAATGTACTTAACTGGTTCAATTACAATTTGAAGAATTTTGACAAAATATACTGAATAAAGCTGCAGCAGGTGGCAGCAGCTGGCTGACCTTGGCAAGCCTCAAAAGCTGGGTAAACTCAGGTATGGTTAGCATTTGGATGATAATACTACAGAAGATGGCCAAGAATGCATTAGTTGACATTTTAGCTTTCTCTTATACATCTTTCCATCTCTCTAAATAGTTGCCCACCTTACCAACCTGAAAAGGTCCCATGGGATACATTTTATCATAATTGATAGGTGAGACACATCTGGGGGACACAGAAACATAGATGAGTCATGACATTCATAGATAACTTACCTGTAAATAAATATCAGAATGACAGCCTGTTTCTTAGAATTGCATCAAAAATTTCTTTTTCTTTGAAAGAAACACTGAAAACAAATTATCCATCAAGTTAATGGAAGAATTGTAGGATAAAAAGGAGGCGCATTTCATTCTGCATTACACTTATCTTGAAAGCTTATGGCCTTTAAGTTGTCAAAAATTCTTCAGTGCTTTTGTTATTATCATAGCCACTGCCCTGGAAATATTTGTTCTTATGATGCAAGAACCACTGTGCAGAGTATGGTGTTTTGTTATGTACAATATAGAAGAATGGCAGCAATAAAAAATTTGAAAAGTGCATCAGTGATGGCATGAGTATATGGATTAACATGAACTGGCTATTGAATTTTGAGAAGTAATAAAGAGGGCATGAGAAATTGACAAAAAGGAATAGAAGAGATCTTCCATGGATGTAAAATGGGTAGATTGAGTGAGAAGAAAACCATGACTTTCGTTGAGTTCTAAATGATATAATCAATTCCAATATTCTTCAGTATCTGCTCATATGTTACCACAAAGTTTCTAAAAGAATAAGACAACTGATCCACTCAAAGATGATGGGAAGAAAATTGTCCTGATGGGCCTGTAGTAATGTTGTATGTCTCTTCTACTTTCCTAATTTTGCCCATGAAAACAAAAAAATTTATAACCATATGCTTTGAACATGTTATCATCATGAAATAAATCGACTAACATTTTGGTCAGAACATTTAAGATGCAACCTTGGATATGCAAACCATAATGCCAAGTGATGCCAGAACTTTCACAGTCATAAATGACTTTACAATTTAGAGCTGTAATTATAAATGGGGGATCAGCTTTCCTTAGCTTTCTTGAGAAGAGCTAAAAAAGGACAAATGGCTTGAGGCCAAAGTTGAAGTGCAGATGTTAAAGGAAAACAAAATCGAAAGTTGAAGCATGACCGATTGCAAGTCTCTCCTAAGTTGTACATGGGATATCCACTTCCCAATTGTTCAGAGAATATTTGTAATTTGGCCTCTGCCCATACCAACATTTCCCTACTCTCTTTTGATCTTTCAGTAGGAGAAGTTGGCAACTACCATTTTCTCACTATAGTTTGAATAGATGCAAGTTCTGCTCCGATTAGTGCAGACACACAGGTGATAGATGCTGAATGCCCATTTATTTGATGTTTAAACCCATGTGATCTCTGTCAAAATAAAATATGGCTTTTTTGTATGCATGAGCAACAAATAAGGCAAAAGACAGCTTTCAAAGTGCCAGAGTTCCCAGTGGACAATTGTTTGCTCATTTCAATTTACACAGTTGGCTGTCATGTCCCAAGAAAATGCCTTAGGACTCAAAGGCATGGAAAGTCAATTATCATCTCCTTCCGAATAACATCATTTCCTTTTGCTTTGGGCTAAATTGGAGGTATGTTAATATAACAATGCTAGGAAATCAGCATTGCTTCTCTTGGCACAACATTTAACCTGTGTAGAGATGCCAAATGTACTGCAACAGTAAAAGCAGATTTCTTGAAGGATCAGGAAGTTGTAAGACACAGACACTAATGTTCTCTCATTTTTCAGGAATCAAAAATAACACATAGCTAGTGGCGTAAATATCATCTTTAAGGTTCAAATGAAAATTGTTCTTGTTATTGAATGAAAAAGAACAGATAAATTATTTTGAACAGCAAACTTTTATGGAAAATAATTGTCAAATTCAGAAAAGATATAAAAAGGTTAGATTGTCTTTGATTTCACTTTTTTTTCTTCATAAAAATCATGTTCTCATACTCCTCTCAATATTTATTTATCATTAATTCATTTTATACCATTTCTGTGCAATCCCAATCAAAAGATGCTAGGTTGTACATATGTATCGTGATACTTTCCACTATGATTTTGGTGGTGGCATAGGAGGATGGAACACCTTGCTATGAAAATCTGCAGTTGCTGTTCTGTACAGTTTATGTGTAAAATGTCAGTGTTTTTCAATGGAACTGACAAAAATATATTTCTAAATAATATACTGTATGTACGTTTTTTCAGCTGAAATATAATTTATTAAACAATTTATTTAAATACAGATTAGTCAGATTATACGCAGGTGCATTTTCGGCAAATGGTTGGTTTTTTTTGTAATGCTCATGAATTTGTATTAACTTTGATACTTTTCTCTAGCCAAGAAGAATAGAAAACATTTCTGCCACATATTCCATGGTGATTAGGGACTTTCAGTGTTCAGGAATCCATAAGTTATTTCAAATAAATAACCTTTATTATTATTAAACAAGAATAGTATGGCCCATTTGGATCTTCCCAAAAGCTGTCTATCTTGTCCAACCTCCCTGTTTTCCAAAATGACATTAGATATACCAGTGGATGTTCCACATGTGAGATAAACAGACAATAGCCTTCATTGCTCTTCCTCTTCTGTATTCTGTGTAGCACTATATAAAGGTTATTGTAAGGGCCATTTTTCTTGGAGAATATCCCAAATTCCAGGTGAGAATATTTTATTTAAGTGTTAGCCAACATTTAGATCTTTCATTCCCATTGTTTTCTTTAGAGAAAGAAAGAAAGGAAGAAAGAAAAACCTTTGCACAAAAGTGGGCAAAATAATAGATACTAGCCAGTATAATATATTTAAAGGATTAACAACAATTGCAAGGGAGTAATCTGACTGTGATTTCATTTTCAGTGAGGATACTTGCACATGCTGTGTTCATAAATTTGATAATGCTTGGTTTATGAGTTTGATTGCTGAGCTAAATTACAGCTCATGCTCATTATCTCAATTAATGCATGCTTTACTGCTGTGCTGAAAATAACAAAACTCACAATCAAATGTTAATCAAATAAACTTCACATAACCACTACTACATCTGAAGACACAATAAGAATGGAGAACAAATAAATATAGATATTTATCTTAACTACAGAAGTATTTTTCTAAATTAAATGTGTTCCAATGAGAACAAAATAATCTACTTATGTTATGATATACTGATAATTGTGAATAGCATGAAAATAAATAAAATAAAAATAAAATAAAATAAAATAAAAGTTTTTTTATACTTGCATGTATTTTTGGTTTTGGAAGCTTTTGTATACCATCTCCCAATTTAAGTCAGAAATTTGCATAGATAGAGACAGTATCAAGCATTTAATCTCATACTGAATTATGACCATTAGATTTCAGAATTCCTATTGTGGGGTATAAATTGCATAGCAATATTATATAAACAAGATTGCTTTAAATCAAATTTCCTCAGTCTGTGATCTCAAATTGGGTTGAATTTATCATGCTAGATGGGAATCACAGAGTTTGAAATCAGTTTGGGAATGATTTGATATCTTACAGTTCTTTAGTAGATGACTATTCAACTGCTATTCAGCTGACTGTTTAACTATTTTAATTATTTTCCTAGTATACTTATATGAACTTATCTTAAAGCATTATGAGCAGAAGTTTGGATAACAACCAATGGGCTTGTGTGGATTTCCATCACTCTTGTAGAAATGAGGAGAAAGTCATACTTTATCCCAAAAGTATGTAAAATGTATGTATGTAAATGTAAATCACTCTACTTTGTATTTCCTTACCACTAAATCAAATGTGGATTTTTCTTTATTCTAGCATTATGCCTGAATTTCACTTCAAAGTCTGCTAAAAATTTCTTCTCAAAATTTCATCATTTTCATTCAATTTTAGAGCAGAAGCTTTTTCTTGAAAAAGAAAATGTTTTCAGGGCAGCAACGGAAAACAAACTTTTTCCTAAATTCTTCTGAGTAGGATATAAGATTTTTGTTTTGGTTGAGAGTTCAATATAAAGTGGTCAAGAGAGCATATATGAATGGAGTGTCTTCCATTCTACAATACTGTGTCAAGTGGCTTGTTTTCTTAGTTTCTCATTCTTTAGTTAAAATCCCAGGAATGAATTCTCCATAGATGTTTTTCAAAAAAAAGGACTAGCCAAGGAGGCTATGGAGTGTTACGCAACTGAGGTTTAGAATTAAAAATAAAAGATTAATCAGTTCTGTGGCACAAAAAAACATGCAGTATATTAGAGAACAAATTTTTAACACTGTATTAATTTCAGATATATGTTTAATAGCTTAACTGGAAGTGCTGCAAGAAGGATGTTACATCATGGATAGCACTTTGATAGCAACTGGAAGTACAAGGGATAATTTAGCCTGAGTGAATCAATAGTTAGAAATGTCTCATGTCAGCGCCTGACACTGAAGGCATTTAAGTATTACTTGCAGTTGTATAACCCACTCATCTATTTTCCCTTCTGTCTTTCAAAAAACAGCATGTACTCTATGGTATATCCTTCATTCTCTTCAATTGCAGAACATGTCAAATATTGCAGCTAATAGACAATTTATCCCTGTTCTTGACAGATATTTGGCCATTAGCATCTACAGCCCTGCAGGTACCTCAGATCCCTCTTTTTTGGAGGGGGAAGACTCTATGTAAATGACCTTTGTGATCACCTTATAAACAACTGCGTCCTCTTTGTGGATAACATAAAACTATTCAACACCACCAACAATGCTACTGTCCTTCAAAGAGACCTTGATTATGTGTCTGAATGGTCAAACAATTGGCCACTCCAAATCTCAACCAACAAATGTTCTGTCCTACACATTGGTAAAAAAATAAGTACATCAAATACAAACTAGGTGGATATGACCTCATTGGTGATCCTCACTCTGTCAAGGACCTTGGAGGTCTCATATCAGAGCTCACTGTAACAGCATTGCTAAAAAGGCATTAAGAGTTGTAAATCTAATCTTACGAAGCTTCTGCTCCGGAAATATCAAATTGCTAACTAGAGCATACAAAACTTTTGCCAGACCAATACTCGAATACAGCTCATCAGTGGAATCCGCACTGCATATCAGACATCAGCAAGTCCAGAAGTATTTCACGAGAAGAGTACTACACTCCTCTGCTTGCAACAGAATACCTTATATCACCAGGCTTGAGATTTTGGGCTTGGACAATCTTGAACTACGCCACCTACAGTTAGATTTAAGCATAGCACACAACATTATCTGCTACAATGTCCTACCAATCAATGACTACTTCAGCTTCAACCATAACAATACAAGAGCACACAACAGATACAAACTCAATGTAAACCGCTTCAAA
>JANHFN010004214.1:367337-381492 GCA_032468175.1 Toxicocalamus goodenoughensis
TTTCTAAAGCAGGATCTTGCTTGAATAGAGGGTGTTGCCATTTCAGACATCAATGTTTCTTAAGACTGCTGTATAAGTATAGGAAGGTGTATATGGAAGAAATGTTCCAGTGTTCCTTTCTTTAAAAAGGAAAGAAGCTGCATTCTATTTTGCCCTCCTTACAGAGGTCATCAAATTCTTCATATTTTTTTCCTGGGATCTCTTGACTTTATTGTGCTCAACTACAAGTCTCTTGTGTTCTTTAGTGATCAAGCCAGCATCTATGAAGGCAGTTGTGGTAATGGCAGAGACCAACACCATATGTTATGCTCTGCATAGCGACATTTGTTATTTCTAATCTATTGTATTCTATAAAAAGTTATGATATTTATGTTGTTATTTACTAAGGACATCTAAATTATTTTAAAGTAACCAAAATATCTTTACAATCCTCAAGGCATGTCAAAACTTTTGAGCATCCCTAATATTTGGAAATTGAAAGCTGAAAAATTTGACATGCCTTAAATTCTTTTTAAAATTACTTTTTCCATGTCTGATAGTAATCGTATTAAATTGAAGTTTGATTTGTTATTTGATATAAATAGAATTTATCTGAAACTATTTGATTAAAGGCAAGAAGACTACTTGATTTTTTTTAAAAAAAATTAAAATTTTATGTTGTCCTTGGTTATGGTATATTACAGTGTAGAATTTAATATGTGACATGTGGATTGATTGGAAATTGTAATTTTCAAACCACGCTGCAAATTATTCTTGTCTTCCAGCACCAATATTTGTTTATCTTCTCTGAGTATTCTAGGCTGTGATTAATGGTACATCTACACTAACTTCAATTACAATTGATATGTCAGGTTTTGCATCAAAAAATGCAAAAAATATAATTCAGATTAAAGAGCAGTGAATATGAAGACCTGTAGTTAAAAAAAAGTAATGATAGGAGTAATTGCTATTCATTGGAGAACCTATAAAATTGGATTTCAACCTCTAGACTTAGCCAGGCTAATTTGAGATCAATCATCAATTTTTAATCTAACCCTATTTTATAGGATTGTTAGAAAAATAAAATAAAAATGAAAAACCTAGATCCATAGTTAATGGAGCTTAATGGTTGAACGAATGAATGAAACTTAATGGTTTCAATGGGATTAGAATTACTGTATGTTATATGTATTTTGCCATAGTATACAATTTGAATATCTTGGAAGAAAAATGTGTTCATGACACACATGTACATATATTCATGTATGTAATTCTTTTATAAATAGGACAACATAATAAACTATAGCAAGTGAAGGAGAGAATTTTTTGCAACTGGAATTTGTAATATTTAAAAAGTATCATCACACTTTAAAAAAATGATGCAGTTGGGAAATCAAGAGTCATTCAGAAAAAAATTACTGTGGAAGTCCTAACATGCAGTGAAACTGATTAATCATTTTTTAAATAAACAAAGTAATATTCATTGCCATCTGAAAAAAGGGGAGACTATATGCTTATTAAATTCTGAGTCACAAAAGATCTAACCACATATCTGGAAAAACTTGTCAAAATACTTTACTAATAGACTAACTCAACTGAATAAACAGAAGCAATTGCTGTTTGTTCTTGTCTTTATCAAATACATGGCCATATATGTTACCTCTCACAAGGAAATAAGATTACAGTACATATTTTAATAATTGTAAGAATACTAACATTTCTAAATAAAGTATTGGACAGGCACTAGTGAATAGGATAAGGATATCAAAATAGGAATTGCCTTTCATTGGAAAACAAAACTACTTTGGTTTAGTGATTATCAAGCATGAGCCTGTCACTTAATTATTACATTTTTTTCAGGAGCATAGATTTTCCCCAAGTATAAATGATACTCGACTAAAATAACCTTGTCTGTTAATTATCCATAGTGCATAGGTCAAGTATTGGTACATGCTGAATTTTATTATTGCTAATTGCTGTGACACCTCAAAACAAATTTGGAAAATTGCATTAATGTTCTGAAGCCTCTTGTTTCTGAATTCAAGTATAAAAGCAATATAATTAAACTACAAGACAGCATCTTAAGCAATTTCTTCCTTTTTTCAGTGGTTTCTTCTTTGATAGTTCCTTGATTACAGCACCAAATAAACAATCAGGGAAGAAACAATTCTGTCATCAAGAATCATCAAAACAAACCCCAACCAAGATTGACACGGCAAGTTACTGAATATAAATAACCAGTATAACTTCATTCTCCCATAAACTGATGCTATTTCTAGCTTTATAAATAAATATTGGCTGGAAAAAAACCAAGCCTAAAGAAAAGCCAAGAACTAGTTTCTATTCTTTATTAATATTTTTAAATGTAACAGAGGGAGAATGAGAAATACAATTGCCAGTATGAATTGCTGACAGTATAGCCCTCCAATGGCTGTATAGATGCAACTAAAGTTATACCGAAAGCAAACAATTCAGACCAGCAATTCCCCAGTACTATCAAAGAATATTATTCTTTGCAGTGAGACAGATGGAAGATATCTTTATCATTTCACTCCATAAAAAAGGCCCCAAAACAGGAAAACCTGCTGAAGTGATTGCATATAATCTGGTATATTTCATGAAGCCGAAAGGCATTGACAAAAGCTTAAAGGCCATTGGAGGATATTTTACAAATGTTAATATTGAGAATATAGTGCCATGCACTGGGTAGAGGTCAAACTTGACCAGAGGTTCATCTGGTTGGTGTGTGCACTCCACATGAATGAGTTACCACTACAATACTTAATTACAGAATTGGATGGGAAGACCTTGTATAATAACAAATGGGCAGGTAAAATTGGCAACATGCTAAACACCGCAACATAACTTGACATTGATCCTTCATTCACCAGAGTTTCAATTGGGGACCCTCTCATTTCACTGAGTAATAGTGTTGTAAAGAATCTCTCAACTGATCCAAATTTCCTACAGATCTGGCTCTTCTGGAAATTGGTCCAAAAAACCATTCACACTAGTTGACAACTGCATATAGGCTTTATTGAATATGGGTTTCAAAATATGGCTTTAAGGGCAAAACTCTCCAAAACTTAGAAATGATAATGAAATACGTCATTGGTGAGTACTATCCTTGCTGGTTCAACATGAAAGTAAAATATTCCTGGATTGAAGGCCCATGTCATGTGTTGCTCCAGCTGCAACAAGTCAGACTGCAAAAGAAGGCTCTAATTGATATTTTGCCAAACATTCAGCGCTCAGCGTGGTACGTTTTCAGTGAAATGATAATACAGACACTCTTGTGTTCAGATGATATTCAAGAGAGGAGATCTGGTGTGCAAAAGATCATTGAATTGAGGGGTGCAGACGATGACATTTGGGACATTTTTCTGTACATGCAAGAAAAACATCTTTAATCAATGCCAAAGCATCCACTCTACTGCAGCTGATTGATCTGAAGGTGTGTATGAGCCACCTTTGAGGTGCAAACTAACTACAGCAGAAATAAAAATTGTTGTAGAGCGGCGGAATAAGCGAGGCAACACAGAATGAACTTCAGCTGTCACTTTATTTCGTTGCGAGGCGGGTTGCCACGGCTGCCTTGTTAACAAGGTAGCAAGCCGCAGACAACAGCTGATGTCATTTGACAGCTCCCTTTTATAACCGGCTGTCAAACAGCATCAGCCAATGGGAGCGCTCCGGCTTCCCACTGAAAGTGCGGACCGGAGTGAAGACTTAGTTTAGTCAGTCTCAGTACGCTACACTACCTGTTCTGGGCTTACTTGCATTATAACCCAAAGAGAAATGGAAAAACAAATAGAAGCTGTTAATACTTTCTCTTGATCCTGTCATTAATAGCTGGGCAAAAGCAGTAGTTTCAAAGGTGACTGGTGAATCCCAATGGAATATGGTCCTTGGCAAGTATCTTGGTAAGGCCTTCCAGCAGCCCTGGATTTCATAATATGAACTTTCCAGACAAACAATCATGTATGAAGGAAAGCACTGTTTATCTATTGTGACTATTTTCTGTAGCAATTGGTAGGATATGCCTCAAGAAAGAAGTTTAAGAAATGATATTTTACTGGTTAGGTGTTTATGTTATGTTAGAGCTGGACACAAACAGCTTCATGAAAAATTTCATTGAATTTGAAAGCAAGAAGCTGGATGGAGACTTGTCTTGGGATGGACAGTACAGTAATGCAGTTGCTGACCAAACTCAATCAAAGCAGGATGTTTTCCCTCACTATTACTGTAAGTAGAGATTAACAGCCATCTTCATCTTAACACAGGAAGACAGCATGAGATTATAGAAAGAAGTATATTCATATATACTCATTGGCTACCTAATCCCTCAAGAAGTGCATAAGCACTACGTTGGAGAAACGGTTCAATCTTTAATTTTAGTACAAAATATTCAACCATTTCAAAAAAAAATATGTCTTCTTTGCCACTTGTCTCTAGTAAAGCCCTGCCCTGTTTTTTGTCTCTGCAAAATATAGAATGTACTCTATGTTTAACCTAACTCCATATTTAAAATGTAGAGCAACATATTACTCTGATGATCTCTTAACTGGTAGACAGAACAGCATTGACACTGTGAACAGTGTATCTCAAAGACAAAAGTGTAAGTCTGGGCAATCGAAAGACTGAATAGAAGAATAATGGTTATAATATTGTAGAAGAAAACATATTTCAATTTTCTTAACTTCACCAAAGCCAATTAGCTGCCTCTTCACACTTTATGAATTATTTGCTTCCTGAAGGAGTCAGAATGCCTTTAATAAACATTCTGCCAGCATCTCTGTGTTCGCATCTTTTTCACCTGATTCCTAATATTTGGTTTGGGATGGCCTGGCAGTGATTGTCTCCTGGATAATATACCTGAATGAATTCCTGTTTCAATGCCATATTGTGCCATCATTTTTGGTTTTAAAAAATGTTTCATAGGAATCAACTTCCAGGCTCAGTCTCTTAATCTATCCAATGTATAGTAATCCAAATACAATTCATTTTAAATTGCAGGAAGCTGCAGCTTTGCTACTACATGCATCTAAGGAAGGCAACAGCAGCCCACAAAAGTCTATGCCGGTGTTTCTCAACCGTGGCAATGTTCAGATGTCTGAACTTCAGACATTCCAAAACTCCCTAGCCAGTCCTGCTTGGAATTCTGGGAATGCCATACATCTGAACACTGCCAAGGTTGAGTAACACTGGTCTATGTCATTTGATAAAATCTTTTAGTTGGGAAAAAAATGATACTAGACTCCTGAGTATTTTTTGCCACAAGAGATCAACATGGTTTTCCTCTTTGCCTTCCTTTGTGTTCTTTTTTTCCTTACTTTATATTTCTGCTTGTCTTTCTTCTGTCATTTAATTTATTTCTATTTTATTTTTTGCATATTTTACTTTGTAAATGTAAAATTTGTGCTTGCAAATTTGATTCTTCAGGACAAAATTTACTGTCTAAACATGCAGTGTAAAAGTCACTCAGTATATGCATCATTCTGTTGCTTCTCATTCCCTCTCACATGCTGCCTTATCTGTGCTTCTTATTTTAGAAAAGGAAGAAATGATGAAAAGTTATGGTCTATGGGATAGTCCATTTTCCCAGTAAAGTTTAATATTTAAAAGCTTAACATCTGGAAAATATTTTCAGAAACTACATTTTAACACCAGGGAGTTGACATCTCTAATCCTGAAATATTATTCCTGAAAAATAAGATTAGTATGAGAAGATATGTCAGTGTGAAAGAAGGTATTAGCCATAAAGTTGTAAGCATTGCTTATGCATGCATCTCTAGTTAAAAGGAATGATCAATACATAAATGATCAAAAATTAGCCATTGTGATATAATTTTACAAACAACATATTTTACTGTGTAGTCCTTGGTGCTCTCTGAGCTTAGTTAATTGCTTGCAAATGTTTAATTATCTAACTAGATAACATCAGTGTGAGTGAGTATGGGGTTTGTTTTTTCCTGGTAATTTCTTGATTAGAATTTGATTCATTCATTGATTGATTGATTATGGTATTATGGTATCAAACAGAAAACAATAATCTAATCAAGAAACTTCTAAGGAAAAAGCCAAATCTGCACCAACACTGGCAGGGCAAGCTACTGTATAGAAATAGGGGAACAAATATCATGCTCATCAGCATTGATGATGTTACCTAGGCAGGTAATGAAATGTCTGCAAGCAAGTAATGAAGTCCAGACCACCATAGGACTCCATAATTCAACCTGAAGTATATATATTATCTTATTGGAAAAAATATTTTAGTTTAATATTGTTGAATAATGTTTCTCATTAACTATCTTGTGCTACTACATATTTTAATCATATATACTGTGTTGATTCAAAAACTGTTTAGCATTATAGAGAATAATTCTTTTGTTTAGACCTGTCCTGACCTGACATTTTGTCCAACATTGCCTTATATTTGATTAAAATCATCATAAGAAGATTTACTCGCAAGATTTCTATAATCATCTGTAGAATATACGTTCCATTGGCTTATTTCTTTTGCACATTTCTCAATTCCCAGAACATTTAACATGCATTTTGAACTTAATTTATGGAGAAAATAGTGTTGTCCTTGGCTCAGTTTAGATCAATGTAAATTTCTATCCATCATAGTTCAGGAAATGCAAAGTAAGATGACTAGTTTCATTTGCTGAACTTTAGTCACTGGACTGTAATCCTAACCGTATTCTTATGGGTGCAGGATTTTTAGCATTCCCAGTCAAAAGACACTTATACAGTTTCCCTTATACAGAAAAATGATAAAAGAAGTAGGGAAAAAGCCTAAGTAGATGGAACATTGTTTAAATGTAAAACTCTGTTAAGTCAGGCAGGCAAATTCTAACATGAAGTATTTTCTTAGCACTCTCAATGAAACCAGTGGAGCCTAAAATTTATGAATACTCAAGTATTCATTTTGTCTTGTACTTTGTGAAAGAAGAAAGTTTTATATATAATTAAAATTTGGTACTTTTTAAAAAAATCCAGGACAATAATTTCAATATGGTTACCATTAAAATTTATACTGATGAATTGTTTGAAGGTAATTTGCTCAGTATCTCAATATCATACCAGTATTTATCTTACAAAACAAAGATAAATAAATAGTAGCAATTTGAAAACTCACCCCCCCAGAAAAACATTATTTGCTATTCAGTTTATAAAACTTATAAGTAACATAAGTCTCCTATGAGAATCAAACTTTGAAAATGTTGACTGAATAAAGACTGAAGTTGCTGTGATTCAGGGTCATCCCTAATTAGGCAGTCTGAGGCAGGCCCAGGCATAAAGTGATGATAACAGTGAACAGTAATGCCACTTAAGATAGTTAATTGTCCTTAGGTGCTATCTTGTCTTATAACTCAGCCTAATGTTGCTGAATGCAAAATGAGTGTTTGAAATCACTTGAAAGCTATAAGTTCTCTCTATCTAAATAGTATGTACTTCAGGAGTTAGCATGCCATTGCTTTTTTGTTCCATTGCCATTGTTCTTTTGATTTAGACAAATAATCTGCAGAAACTACAGGACTAAAAGAGAAGGATGCAAGTGCTGTGCTCATATGGAGGGGCAATAAGGTGCCATTTGCTCACACTCTTGATTTTCCCAGGTTGAACAGAAAAAAATTGAAGTCAGATTGTCATTTAATATGTTAAACTTCTTCCAGCAATTGGGAATTCTGATTAGCAGTGTTTTTCACTTGGGTGTGATTATTCAGCTGCATTGGTCCATTCAAAGGGGCAGGTTGGAGAATAGAATAGAAAAGCGATGGTAGTGATGCTATCTTTTGCTTCATCATATATGAACATTAGTATTTTGGAACTGTAGATCAGAGTGATCTACTGCAATTCTTATTCCACTCTGCATACCTTCTAGGTGTGTTTTTTAAATAGGAAATGTATAAATTCAGGATCCTTGTTACATGCTATTTCCATGGGAATGGACCTTACTGAATATTGTAATCAAATAGTCTTATTTTTTATCATCCAAATTTGCTTCCAGTTGGCTTCTGCGCTCATTTCAGGCTACCAAACAAAATTCAGACTTTTTACATATTTTGCATTTAATGGAATACTCTTCCAATATTTATCTTGTGGTCAGCTTTCAATTCTACAAGAATAGTGATAATAAATATTTTTATTATTGCACCAACTTTCCAAATTGATATGTTTCCATACATAATCATTTTTTTCTCATTCTCAGAGTTTTTAAAATATATTAAACTTTAAAATCTGTTTCATAATGTTTTCTCTGTTTAAAATTCATTTTTGTCCCTAAGGTTTTATCTCTCATTATGTTTTTAATTTTGTGTTATTTTTTTTCTGTTAATTTTGTCAATTTTGTATTATCATTTTTCTGTCATGAACTTATTCTGAAGAATTCTTTTGAGATCTGAGTCCAATATAATTTCTAATCTTTTGAAAGACTACAACAACACATACCTTAGTTAAATGACTGGAGCTTGGATCCCACATTGTTAATTAGTTAATTAATATTACAAATAATCTATAAGATTAATATACTGTATAAATTGAATTCTGGATTGTATAAAACACAGAACAAAGCAAAACACCCACATTCAGGTTGCATCTTGAAAGGCATATATGCATATTCCTTTAAAATTAGCTAAAATAATAAAGTGAGAAAATATCTTCTTCTTATGCAGTGCATTTGAATTATAGAGTAACTGGACACAGAATATCTTGCAAGAAAGAGTGTGTGGTCTGCAAAGGAAGGAATATATTTGGCAAACAGTACCCAGGCGGCTTGAGAAAAAGAGTCATCTGAGATTTACTCAGTCTCAATTGTTATGGATCAATGTATTACTTGCAAACAGAAAGTAATAATTGTTATTGTATAGCAAGATGAGTATTTTCAAGGCAGAGATAAAATTTGGATAGGAATGAAAAACGAGGTGATGTTTTAGCATTGTTTATGATGAGTCTAATCATAAAGGTTAAGTTTGAAATAAATATTCAAATTTGTTATTTGTTGTGTATTTCCATGTGTGGAAAGCTTCTACTTTCAGTCACAGCTTTTGCCTGTTTTTTATTACAACTGACATATTTATAAGTTAGCATTCAATCAAACTATTATATTCCTTTCTCCATTTCATTCATTATTTTTACTTGATTCTATCTCCTATGTAATACATAACATGCATTCTTTTGGAAAATATAAACTTTGCTTTCAAAATGTATAAATAATTGTTTTATCGTTGTACAGGTAGTGCTCAACTTACAAATGTAATAAAGACTGCCAATTGCATTCGTAAACCAAAGAATTTGTTAATGGGATCACATTGATTGAATTACCTGATTCACTCAATGCATTTGCTAATCAAATCCTCAGGTCATTAAGTGCACATGACTTATCTCAAAGTGGGAAAGACCTTGGGGGGGCCTAATGCTTCTGACCACCCAAGGCCCCCTGACCCATTGAGATTTCTCATGCTTCCCCCTCCCCCATTGGGTCTCCACAGGTATTTTTGAATAACTTGATGATCAAGCGAATTCTCTGCCATGGTTTCTTGGCCTGCGTCCCTGCAAAAAGATTTTGGAGTGAAAATTGGAGGCCGGGAGCAGTGCACATGAGTGGAACCTGCCTCCAGTCTCGGGACTCAGGCAAAGAAAAAAGAAAAAAAGTGGCAGAGAGGCTGAAAAGGATACAGTTCGCTAGATCTTTGCAAAGTAAGTCAGGCTCCACAGGCCCAGTGCCAGTGGATGACTGGCAGTTAGGGGGGAATAGGCAGTGCGAATGTTGCAGTGCCTCTGTAGTCATTCATAATGGTGAATAACTGCTGTGGTGCTGTAACATTCATAACTTCGGGATTGTGTTGTAAGTACTTGGGAAGTGTGATGTTGTAACTTTGAATGGTCGCTAAGTAAACTGTTGCAACTGGAGGATTACCTGTAATTGTATGTATGAGTATATGAGTGTTTTATAAAACAACACATGGTTGTGATTTCTCAAGGAGCAAACCATAATTTTAATTTATTAATTTAGATTACAATTTCATGTAAAAATGGCACTGTTGCAGAAATTGTTGCTACTAATAATATTATTACACTGAGACTCTCTGTGAGGAAGATTTCTAAAACAAACAAACAAATAAATTTATGACATCAGGAATTACATTTCATTTTTCAGCTTACAAGGATTTCCTAGAGTAAATGATGATGTAATTTATATTAAATTTTTGAAGTATTGAAAATATTAAGGAAAATAAACATAAAAGTAATAAAGTAAAAAAGTAATTATTAGAAAGATGTTCAATGATCAATTTAAAATAACGGCTTATAATTCATGGATCGTAAAAGTTAATAATGTTACTATTCAATAAAATAAATGCCTTAAATGAATGCTTTTGCTACATGACAAAACAGTTTAAACAATGGAATCTATATATTTTGGATAAGTGAACAAATATCTAAATAAAAATTTAATAGGCATAAAATTGTGTTGCCATCCTTGTAGAGGGTGCATAAATGTTATGATATTCCTTTTTAACTATAATAATAGAGGAAATTAGAATATTGAATCAAAATGTTGACCTCTCTTTCAATTTGCAGGACCTGTGATGCTTCTTCATATATACTGGGGTGTATGATCATACTTCTCTTCAACTCTTTCCCAATCCACCAGAGTTAAAGGGTGAACTGGTGGGAATGCTTAAAGCAACACAGCTCAATCTGAGCTGACAGGCTGGGCCTCCTTGGCTTGAGAAAGTTACTTGGCCTCCCAATGTAATTAATTTTAAGGGCACTTTGGAGGAAACCCTATCAATTGTGTGATTTCATGCTGATTTGTTTTCTCAGTGGGAGCTGCTGTTTCTTATTGGGTGGCTGAATGTGAGATAAGCAAATTCATGTCACTAGCGAAGGAGAATGAAACTTCAAGGCATAACTACGGTTAAGAGGAAACAGCAGAGCATCTCCGTAGAAGAGATTTTCAGGCAAAGGGGGAAATCTGGACTGAATTTGAGTGACACAGTATGACCCATAGGAACCTTAAGTCAAATCAACAACAGTTAAATTGAATTTCACACTCACTGTGCATCTGCTAAACTTTTGAATGCAGTTTCATATCACACTATTATTCATCCCACAATAGAGCACTGATGCCTTCTTCCTGAGACCAGAAACAAAAATTAATACAGGTTCATCCTTTCTTATTTCCACCTTCCCCTGCCCCCCCCCCAAAAAAAAAACATTATCACTTAGGGGTACTTTGGGACAAAATGAATTTAGAAAATTTGGGGAAAAGTTGTGGAACATTATTTGGCAGTACATTAAATTATCGGAAATTGTTATGGAAGAATCTGAATGGGAATAAACTGGCAGATATGCTATTCCAAATGCAATTTAATCAGTATAGAAGGCTGTGCTGAAACTATTATCTCCCATAATCTCTGCATTGCTTTTATGAATGAATGTATGATTGCATTGGCCTTTTTAGCTACTACATCACATTGCTTGCTTATGTCCACTTGGTGGTTCATTAGTATCCTAGATTATTCCCTGATGTATTGCTACCAGGCCAGACCTCCTATTCCTGTATCTATGCATTTATCTATTCTATCTTGTTGTAGGGCTTTATACTTGTCATGAACAATATCCTGGTGCAATTTTCAAGTACAATTTTGAATTGTGTCATCTCTATCAATTCTCTCTTTTTTGCCTTTTGTAAATATAACTCCCTCCATCCTGTAGGCCTTTGGTAAAGATACTTAATAGCATTGGATGTAGATGAAACTCTGTGAGATGCTAAAGCAATGCAAAATTATTTACTAATAGCTCTAGTTTTTTTTTTTACGAAACTCTTTACTAAACTCTAGCTGTAGGAAACCAAATTCTTTCACGATAGAAAATCTGCAGATCCCAGCAATTTAGAAAATTTTTACAGAGATGAGTGTTATTCTCAGGCAATGACTTCATCTATTGTCATTCTACTTTAAAGTGTTTGGGGCTGGAGAAAAAGGGGCACTGAATAGCCCCATGTTGTGTGCTAAAGCTTGAAAGAAAAATAATTCAAATGGTTTAAATTGTTATTATTTATTACATCATTTATTTATTAATAAATAAATAAATAATAATTACATTATTTTATTAATTGAGCAGGTCTGACACTGTTGACTCAGATCCCTTCTCTTCAACTTTCCATCTTTAGGGATAAAGGCAGTACACCTTATAAGAACAATCTCCTTCCTTTTTATCCTGTTGAGCTCTTGTTTTAATGCTAACATGCTGCAGAAGCCCAATATATGCATAACTTTACTGGAATTATTTGTTTGTGGGTATTTTTGTGCTAACAAAAAAAATTAATGGATTAGGAATTTTATTGGGGGTTTTGGGGGTATATTATTCGCCACCCAGACTTATGTAGTTAAGATGAGTGGTTATGAACATTTTCTAAAATAAATAAATGATAGCTGGAGTACCATCATTTCTAATTCAGAAAACAGACACAGCACAAATTTAGTTTGTAAGTAAGTATGTCAGGTCATAGAGTATAAATTTACTAAGAGTTGTTATACATTTGTTCTGGAAGTTTTCAGGCAAGTCATTACTCAATTGCCTTCAAGATTGTAGTGAATATGAACGTTAGTTATGATGGTTTATTTAAGCTGCTCTAGGACTGTCATCAATATTTGATTTGTTAGTTTCTCAAAAATAACTGTAGCTTCATGGTATTGCAATCAAAGACAGGGTAAAATCCCTACTCTCAACATTGTCACATGAAAGGATGCAGGGACTTAGGCAGTTGCTATCTAGCCATTATTTTAAGAAATCAACAGAGTGGGGAGGGCAGAGCTGGTGTCGCAGTGGTACAATGGGTGATCTGGATCCTCCAAGATTGCCATTGATATCTCTGCCACTGGACCCTGAAGCTGGGGCAGCTCTGGAATGGAAGAGATTGGAAGAAAGTGTGTCAGCTTGGTGAGATGAACTTTTACTTATTGTTTTTTGGAGAGAATACCCTAAAAAAATGAAAGTGGACTAAAAGTGAAGAAAAAAGAATTTAAGCGGCGTGATTAACTATTAAAGTGAAAGTTTTTTTCTTCTTTTTTCCCTTTTTATTGTAACTTTGAATTTAGCAAAGCTATCTAACTTTAAGCTGGACTGGTACTTTTTAATTTTTAATTTTTGTTTGTATTTTTCTCTCCCTTTTTGATTAGGATTCTTCTATTTGAATAAGATTTATTTTTCTCCTTTTTTAAAAAAAAAAAAAAGGGAAAAGATTTTACTTTTTTTTTTAGTTCCCGGTTGTAGATTGAGGAGGGGGAAGTGAAAGTGAAGGAAAAAAAATAGCACTGCTGCCCAGAGGCTTGGATACATTCTTTCTTTTTTTCCCTATGACCTTAGGTTACAGTCAAGGACTCTAAGCTTTGTTTTGGAAAAGATAGAGATGAGCATGGCAGTTTGTTTACTCAGGTGCTCATTTCTGAACAGATATCTGGAGTCTGGAGCTGAAGTTGAAAGAAAGAAGATTGAAATGACCTTGAAAAATTCTGAGCTGATTTATCAAAGAGCCTTGGATGTTTAGTGGCAGAGGCTTGTTTTTAGAATTGCTTTTTACCTCTTGCCTCCCTTTCTACCCCCCCACCAGTAGGGCCTTTTTTTCTCTTAAATTGGATTTTGATTTTTTTAAACCAGGAACTAGAATGTAATTTTTTTTATTTTGGTTTTCTTTTTATTTATTAAGAGGAACATATAGAACTTTTTTTCTTTTTTCTTTTTTCTTTTTTCCCTTTTCCTTTTTTATTTTTTACATTTACCATTGAAACCAATTGGATTAAGGTATACAATGCCTGAAGATTTTATTTTTTCCTTTGGAGTGGCAATTGTTTGCCTTCATTTTTCTTTTTCTTTTTTCCTCTTTTTTCTTTTCTCTTTTTCTCTTTCTTTCTCTACAGATAAAAACTACAAGATGAGTAGAAAGACAACAGCTCCAGATTCTTTGATACCAACCCCCTCATCACCTGGAGGACAATGATCTATACAGACAATATTACAACAGGAAAAATGAGAAAGAGAAGGAAGTGACAGTACAGATGATTATGCAAGGAATTCCGAAAATTAAACAAAAAATTGAAAAGACAGATGAAAAAGTGGAAAATATTCAACAGATGATGATGAAATATGAAGACAGATTCAAAAA
>JANHFN010004214.1:413147-424908 GCA_032468175.1 Toxicocalamus goodenoughensis
CGTCCCTGTCCTATTGTTTCTTTTATTTTTCTTATATGTACCCATTTCATGTAGTCATAACTATGTATATACTTATACCTATTATTTTGTAAGCAATTGACAAATCAAATAAATAAATAAATATCTTAAAATTGCTGAGGTTGAAGTTTCAAATTCAATTCTTTTTTGAATTCTGCAGCAATCCAAATGAAAGACAGCTGAAGAGATTGCTGTTTAGCTTCCACTTGGTCATATCTAATGAAGGGAAGCCCAGAAATTTTTTGGGCAATTGATTCCTCTATTAAATTAGAAGTGTTTTCAGTCAGAATTATCCTTTTGCCTATTGAATCAGTTTTATGTGAGCCTGCTTAGTTTTCCTTAGATTCAATAGGTGCTCTATTATTGTATTTGTATGATTCATCATACAAATACAATGTCTATCCTAATATTTTGCTGGTCTGTCAAGGAGCATAGGAAATATGGAATTATTTTCTTAGTGTTTTTGGTATAGCAATTTTGTTTAAGAGAAGACAACCAAAGGGGTTGTTTCATTGATCGTATGTGCCTATCCATGGTCCGAATGTGAATCCAATAAAAATCACTGTATCTCTATGTATGCTGAAACTGGGCAATACATTTCAATGTGATATCCCAAAGTATTAGTGTTATTACAGTCAATACAAAGAATTGACTGTTGACATTTTAGGATGAAAGGTTGCCCTCCCCAATGCATGAGAAATGTAATCATTAGGTCTAAGGGTATTTGAAGCTGTCTCTTTTGCTTTCTAGTTACAGGTAGCTATTGCTGTAGAATGATTCTAGCATTTTTTGCACTTTGCAATTTGTAGGTGATGGTATATTACATAGCATCCACTGTGTAGGTTCCCTATGCGCTCACTGCTGCAGCAAACTCTTCCTATTATGGTATAAATTGGAGGGAAATTTTGAGAGAAGCCTGTTGGAGTTACTTGCCTAAACCCTTTAAGGTGTTTTGAAAATACCATCCACAAATGTTAAGTAGTCCCCATATATTCCAACTTCAAAACAGTGTGATAGCAACCCCAAACTGCTCACTGAAGGGAGACGGAAGAAGGATGTCTGATACTGATAATAGACTACTTAGAGGAAAGGGCTCCTGCCACCCAGAATATGATAATGCCTGCATTCACAAGAACGAATGATGAGCCTCTAGCATTTACCAGCTGTAATGCTGAACAGATTACACAGACAAATCAGGGGTAAAAAAGTAATACGCTTTCACCTCACAGCAAGAAACACCTAGGTTCAGGAAGAGGAAATGTGTATTAAGAGAGCAGGTTAAAAACTGACATTATCCCTGACTTTCATTAAATCTAAATTATAAGCAGGGTGCTAAGTTATTATAATGTATTTATTTATTGCCACGATTGCTTTCATATTTAACTGATTTGGCCCATCTTGAGACTCGTTTTAAAATGCACCACCTTGTCCATCTTTTCCATTTTCATATGAAAAACAGGAAAGCAAAAACTAATTTACGCAGGGAAACACATCGACTGTTTGCCCGTTTATCTCTTACAGACCACCCCTCAGTCCAATGTTGACAGTACATGATATTCCATTAATCTGCCTAATGAAAATTTAACCAGTGTTATAAACAAATAATTGGCTATTATCCTCTCAAAGATCCTGAATAAATTACTTCTACTTATCCCTCCTCCTTCCCTCTACTCAAAAGCCAGCTTTTTCTTTACTGGTGATATAAAAACTGCTGTCCTCTTCCTCCTGCTGCAGCTGTTATCAGTGAAAATAGCTGAAACAGGAGGCAGGCTTTCGTGAAGAGTAGAAAAAATCCCCATTACTTTTTTTTAATTCAAGTTTTTATTTTATAGCATATAAAAATTCCAATTTCTTTTTAAGTTTTATTGTTTTTTTTAAAGACAAACATAAACAAACACAACATAAAAACATCAAACCATCTTCCATTTATGTACATACAGTGTGCCGGTTGGTTTACAAATTGTTTTGTGCTTCCACTTCGTAGTCTTCAGTTAGAATTACATTGTGTATGTTCTCATATTGTCAATTAAATATTCCTAAATACATTAATATCATTGTTAATCAATCATTTGACTATACTATTATTCATTCATGTTTTATGAAATAATCCATATTTTACTTAATTTATTTTATAACAGTTCATATTTCTACTTCAAATCTATCCTATAATCATTTTGTAGATATAATAAAAAATACATGTTTATATACTCATTATGTTCTAAAAATCTACACATTTCATTACCATTTTTATTGTCTAACCATTGATAGAATAGATACCAAATTTTATAAAATTGTTTATCTTCTTGTTCTCTGATTTTAAATGTCAATCTACTCATTTCGGCACATTCCCTTATTTTCAAAAATTCCAATTTCAATTGAACAGTGTGTTGCCTAGGTACAAATATTTTTAGGAAATAATGATCAAAATGTTTACAACAATATTCATTACACTGATATTAATTATGGTAGTGTCAATAATAATAACAACAATATTATTTACTTAACCAATTCAACATACCTTCCTTATATCACTGATCCTTTCCATATATTTCCCTGTATCTAGGTCCTGTTTTTTTCAGCAAGCCATTGATAAAATAAGTCCCAAGTCAGAAAGTATTCAGTTTCATTCTTTTCCTTGATTATAAGTGGTAGCCCATCCATTTCTGCCCATTTTTTAAAATCACATTTTCATCCATTGGGATCTCTTTGCTTTCCATTGTTCCACAAATACAATTCTGGGTGCAGTCAATACATGTAAGATCAAATATGCATTCCCTTTATTATATTTATCCAGTAAAATGCCCAACAAACATATCTCTCATTTCAAGTCAATATGCTGTTTTATCATTTTTTCCAGCCATGTAAGGATTTTTGTCCAATGTTTTTTTGCTTTTTGACATATCAACCATATATGATAATACGAACCAGAGTCTTGTGGTATTTCCAACATTTTGCAGACTTATCCTTAAACAACTTTGCTAACCTTGATGGCAGAAAATGCCATCTATAAAACATTTTATAAAGATTTTCTTTGTATGCAGTAGACATTATTAATTTACAGTTTCTATTGCATAGTTTCTGCCATTTATCTAACTCAATTGAATAACCCACATTTTTAGTCCATACTATCATTGTCCCTTCTACTTGTTCATCTTCCATCTTAATTCTTAACAAATAACTATACATTTTCTTTATTGGTTTTTTTATCTGTCCCTATTAACAACTGATGTATTTCTGTCAATTCTTTATGGAAACCATACGTTTTGGCATCTTTCTCATATCTAGATTGTATCTGCAGAATATGACCACCATGTTATCTCACTCCCTTGATCACTCAGTTCCTGTTTAGTTTTAAGTTCCTCTTTTTCATTTAAAATATCTTGATATCTGGTAATATTCTCCATGTCAATAAAGTTTGGGTAAATCAATGCCTCCATTATGGACAGCCAAATTGGTATTTTCAAATAATGCTGTTCTTTAATTTTCTCCCATACTGATAATAGTGCATTCCTAATATAATGTCTTTGGAAATAGCTATGTATTTTATTTTTTACATACCATAAAAAAGCATGCCAACCCAGTTGGAGATCATGTCCCTTCAAGGTCAATAGTCTTTTATTCCTTAAGCCTATCCATTCTTTCACTCAAGTCAGTGTCGAAGCCTGGTTAGTACAATTCCCAATCTGGTAGCCTAAGACCCCCTCTATTTTTAGAATCTTGAAATATTTTCAATATTCAAACTTATTCTTACTTTTTTTCCCTTGACAAATAAATTTTAATATTGTTTTATTTAATTCTTCAAAGTACTTTTTCCAGTTTTATTGGTATTGTTTGGAATTAATGTCATAATATAAGAAAGATATTAATTTTTATAGTGGTTATTCTTCCCATCAATGACAATTGCAAATTTTTCCACTTCTCCAAATCCATTTTAATTTGTTGTGCCAATTTATAATAATTATCTTCTTTAATCGTGACACACCTTGCCATTAATTGAATTTCTAAATATTTAACTTTCTTAACTAGTTAGTTCTATTTTTATGTATCTATAATATTTTTAGCTAATATTTAGTTCTATCTTTATTTTCAATCCTGCAACTTCCCAATATTCTTCTATTTTTTAAAATTAATTTAAGTCAAGTTTCTTAGGGATTCTCCAGAATAAAAACCAAATCATCTGCAAACGCCTACTTTTCCTTTCTTATCTCCATACCTTTAACTTTTTTATCTTGTCTAATATTTCTATTTAACACTTCCAATGTTAATATAAATAATGAAGGAGATATTGGACATCCTTGTCTTGTGCTTTTTTATATTAAAATTCTCTGTCGTATCTCCATTTACCATCACCTTAGACCTTTGCTTGTGATAAATGTTAATAAAGGTTAATAAATCTCTCCCCAAAGTCCATAAATATTAGTTGTAGCAACATAAATTACCAGTTTACATTATCAAATGCTTTCTGCACATCCAGAAAAATCAATGCCAGTTGTTTTCCAGGATGTGCTTCATAATATTCCAATATGTTTAAGATCATTCTCATATTGTTTTTAATCTGTCTCTTAGGCAGGAAACTATTTTGATCTGAATGTATACATTCATTCAAAAACCTTTTCAGCCTCTCTGCTATTATTGAAGCATATATATTTATAATCAGCATTCAGTAAAGGTACGGGTCTATATTTTTTATCTGCATTAAGTCTGAATCTTTTGGAATAAGAGTAATGTTTGCTTCCATCCACGAGTTTGGTACCTTTGCTTCAAACAGTACTTCATTATAAACTTCCAACATTGATAGGTCCAGAATATCTTGTAAATGTTTATAAAATTCTGCAGGCAGCCCATCTGGTCCTGGTGTTTTATTATTCTTTTGCCTCTTAATCACTTTTGACAGTTCCATCATTGATATTTATTCATTTAACATAACTTTCACAGTTTCTGGTACTTTAGGTAGATCTGCTTTTTCCAAATGTTGTTTAATTCTCTCTTCTGAAACTTTCTCCTGCTCTTACAGCTTTTGATAATAATCTTGAATATTTTTTTCTCATTTTGATGATATAAAGTTCCTTTCTCATCTACTAATCTATGTATCAATTTCTTTTCTTTCTCTGTTTTCAATTTATATACCAGCCATCTTCTAGATTTATTTGTATTTTCAAAAAAGTTGTTTTGCATCTTTTTTTGCCAATTCTTCTTTATGTAGCAGTTTCAATTTGTGTTTTAATAATTCCATTTGATTTTTTAAAGTCTTTTTTGTAGTTGTTTCTGTAATGCTAATTCCAATCTTTTGTGTTCTTTTTTTAACATCTTTTGGTTTAGTTTTGTTTTCTTACCCCCTCCTCAATATAAGTTATAGCTAATCCCCAAATATATGCCTTAGCAGTATCCTATACATTTTGTAATGAAGTTTCTTCTTTCCTATTCTCTTAATTAAAAAAGAGTCCATTTCTCTTCACATAGTTTGTATAAATTCCTTATCTTTTAACATTGATTGATTCAATGCCCATCTCAATTTTTTCTTTTGTCCTTTCCGCTTAACTCTCACTGGGATGATGCTTCCCTTTATTTCTATATTTTGAGCATTTGACTAACTCTGGTGACATCCATATCATATCTATTCTTGACCAGGACATATGTCTATTTGAGTAAAATGTGTAGTGTTTCTTTTAGGATTTATCTCCCTTCATACATCTTGAGTACCTATTTCTTCCACAACTTTAAAGAAAGTCTTTGGAAGTATTTTTCTAGATTTTTTGTTTGCTTTACTGCTTTTGTAATCAAGTTCTGCATTTACAATTGCATTAAAGTCTCCTGCCACACAAATATTTTCATATTCCAATTCTGTAATTTTATTGTATAATTTTTCATAAAAAAATTCTTGTTTATTATTTGGTGCATATATTGGTACCAAAAGTATCTGCTTATAGTTCATTGTTACCTCCACCATCGTTCTGCTCTTTCCTTTAATTGTGTTCTCCCCTATTCATCTGCAAAAATTTATCTGGCATTTATTGTTTCTTTAATATATAAGATCACAGTTATTTTCTTTTGCTAGCTAGTGAAGAGTATACTTTCCCAAGTGTGATTATGAATGGAACATTTTTCCATTTTTGGTGGACCTGCCCTAAATAAATATTGGCTCTAAATCAAGAATTAGGTAGAATTACAAAACAAAAAATGGAATTGAAACCAGAGATATTTCTATTGGGTATTTTAAGATATAACATTAGCAAAAATTCCAATATATCATACTCCATATAACAATTGTGACAAGAATTGCTTTTGTCCAGAACTGGAAATGTGATAATAATCCTTCCAACACCATGATAATAATAAAAAAAAGGTTTTAGAGTGTGCAGAGATGGATAGGTTATCGATGGAATTGAAAGAGAGAGAGGAAACAGAGTACCATGAAATCTGGAACCTATGGTATAACTGATTAGAAGGTAGACGGAAAGTAGATAGATGAAAGAAAGGTAGGAATTATGGTAAGATATAACTTTGTAAATAATTATGTGAATGTATATATAAATATATTTAATTGAATGTAGGAATAACTGTAACAATACGTAGTAATAATTAACTTATTTAGAAATATGTCAATGTGAGTGAACGCCAGTATGAACATGCTATACTAAGTGGAAATGTGTTTTTAATTGTAAAAATATGTTCAATAAAGATTATTTAAAAATAATAATAATAATTTCCCAATTTTAGCATATTCCAATAGTTTATTATGTTGTTTTTTTAATGTGGACTTCTTTTTTAAGTTTATTTATTTTGACAACAAACATTGACAAATACAAACATAAAACATCAAATAAAACCATCTTTCCATTGCACAATGTGTTGGTTGGTACATATCTTTTGTGCACGATATCAACAGTCTTTCACTTCTAAATTTAAACTAAAATTCATATTATATGGATCAACTATGCATATTCTATTCTATTATTGTTAACTCCTTATTAGACTATAATTATAAATTCACATCATCCTTTATGAGCAAATCTCAACTTTACAAAACCTAGTTCATAATATCATTCATTTCATTGTAATCAGTTATAACATATCATTACATTGTCTTATCCTTATTATGTTGTATTTATATTATAGTATATTTTATTTCCCTATTTTCTTATCTAGCCATTGATAAAATAAATCCCAAATTTTATAATATTATCTTCTTGCTTTCTAATTGCTAATGTCAATTTACTCATTTCTGCACATTCCATTATTTTCTTAATCACTTCGTCTTCTATCAGAATTTTTTCACTTTTTTGGCAGCTACAATTCTATCTGCTGTTAAAACATTTATAATCAAATATGTTAATTCTCTATTGTATCCTTCAGATAAGATACCCAATTAAAAAAAATATCTGGTTTCAAATCTATATGCTGTTTTGTCATTTTTTCCAGCCATGTATGAATTTTATCCCAGTATCTCTTGGCTTCCACACACGTCCACCACATGTGATAGTATGATCCAGGTATCTGATGACACTTCCAACTTTTTTCCAATTTGTTCTTTAACAACCCTGTTATTCTTGCCAGGGGTAGATGCCATCTGTAAAAATCTTATACAAATTCTCTTTATATGCTGTTGACATTGTTATTTTATAGTTTTGAGACCATAATTTTTACCATCTTTCTAAATCTCTCCCACATCCAAAATTTTTCCTAAGCAATCATTGTTTCTTTTACTTGTTCTTCTAATTTTACTCCATATCCAAATAATTTTTTAAATCACCTTCTCATCAGTGCCTGTCAAAATTCAATCTAATTCAGTAAGTTCATGATAAAATCTTTCTGTCTTACGATCTTTATCATATCTAGAATGTATTTGCACACGTGAATACCAATTCATCTCTATTTCGGGTTCCTCTAGTTTTTGCGTAGATTTGAGCTCACCCTCTTCATTTAATATTTCACCATATCTTACTGTATGTTCCATTTTATAAAAAACTGGATATGCAAATGCCTTTATAGTTGACAACCAGACAGATATTTTCATGTAATGTTGTTTCCTTATTTTCTCCCATATTAATAATAAAACATCATGAATATAGTGTCTCTAAAATACCTGTGTGATTTACTTTCCTTATACCATAAAAAAGTGTGTCATCCCAATAATAGGTCATGAATTTATTAACAATCTAATATTCCTTAAGACTATCCATTCTTTCACCCACATCAGTGTTGCTGCCTGGTAATATAATTCCCAATTGGGTAAACCAAAACTTCCTCTTCTTCTGGCATCTTGTAACAATTTTAATTTGATTCTTGCCTTCTTTGCCTGCCATATATACTTCAGTATTATTTTATTTAAATCCTCAAAATATTCTTTCCCTGGTTTAATTGGAATTGTCTGAAACAAATATAAAATCTTTGGTAATATATTCATCTTAATTGTAGATATTCTCCCTATTAGAGATAATTGTAAATTTTCCCATTTTTTTTCAAGTCTGTCTCAATCTGTTGTTTGAGTTTATAATAATTATCTTTTTTGAGTGTTCCACATCTTGCTGTTAATTGTATTCCTAGATATTTAACTTTATTTGTGATCTGGATATTCATTGTCACTATTAATTCTTTCTTTTGTTTTTCCATCATATTGTTAACCAAAATCTTAGTTTTGTCTTTATTTATTTTCAAACCTGCCACCTGTCCATATTCTTCAATCTTTTCTATCAATGTAGGTGTGTTTTTAATGGTTCCTCTAATATAAAAACCATATCATCTGCAAATGCTTGTAATTTGTATTCCTCTTTTTTATTTTCATTCCCTTTATTTCACTATAATCTCTAATATTTCTATTTAATAACTCCACAGTCAAAACAAGCAACAGAGGTGACAGCGGACATCCTTCCCTAGTTCCTTTTTTAATATTAATATTATCTGTTAAATCTCCATTTATCATTACTTTGGCAGATTGCTTATAGTATATTGTCTCTATAGCTTTAGTAAATGTTTCGCCAAAACCCATTTGTTCCATGTCTAATATCATAAACTGCCAATTTACATTGTCAAAGGCTTTTTGTGCATCTAAAAATGCCAAGGCCATTTGCTTCTCAGGATGTGTTTCATAATATTCTAAAGTATTCAAAATTATTCTCATATTGTCTTTGATTTGCCTCTTTGGCAGAAGTCCATTTTAATCAGCATGTATAAAATTGTTCAAATATGTCTTAAGTCTGTCTGCCATTATTGAGGTGACAATTTTATATTCTGAGTTCAGCAGGAAAATAGGTTTAATTTTTAATTTATTGTAGGTCAGTGTGGTCTTTTGGTATGAGAGAGTAATATAAGTCTCTGTCCATGAGTTGGGTATTTTAGTTTTTGACAAAACTTTATTCCTCACTTCAAGCATTAGGATACTTAAAGATTCCTGTAGAGTCTAGAATTCTGCTGGCAGCCCGTTCGGGCTTGGACCCTTTCCAGTATTTTGTCTCTTTAATGTCTCAGTTAGTTCCATCATTGTTATTTTCCCTTTTAACATTATTTTAATGTCCTCAGGTATTTGGGGTAGCTTCGCTCTTTGTAAATATTGTTTAACTTTTTCTTCATCAGTATTCTCTTGATTATATAATTTTTCATAATATTTTGTACTATCTTTTTCTTTTCATAATTCCCATTACAAATCTTTCCTTGATCATCTATTAATTGCATTATCTTTTTCATTTTTCTCTCTTTTTTCAATTTATACACCAAGCATTTGCCTGGTTTATTTGCATTTTCAAAGAAATTCTGTTTTGCACTTTAATTTTTTGAACTAACTGTTCTTTTTCCATCAACCCCATTTTGTGTTTAACTGTGTCCATTTTATTTTTGATATCCTTTTTTGTGGATATTTTTGTAAGTCCTTCTCAAGTTTCTTGTAGTCTTCCTCTAACATTTGTTGCATTCATCTTTTTTAATATTTCTTTTTTCATATAATCTATTATCAGTCCTCTGGCATAGGCCTTCATGGTATCCCATAAGTTTTGTAGTGAGGTGTCCTCCTTGTTATTTTCTTTGGGGAAAAAAGCTAATTCTTTTTCTATCTTTTGCATAAATTGTTTTTCTTTCAATATTGTATGATTCAAAGTCCATCTAGAGCTTTTCCTTTGTCCTTGCCACTTAATCCATACTGGATTATGGTCCACCCAAGTACTTGTTTCAATATTAACTTCTTCTATATTAGAAATTAATTCTATTGACACCCAAATCATATCTATTCTTGACCATGATGAGTATCTATTGGAGTAAAAAAGAATTTTGGAAGTATCTATCTATTTTGTTTGCTGGCTTTCTGTGTTGTATAGTCCAATTTTGTGTCTACTATCCCATTAAAATTAAGACATATACTGTATTATCATATTCCAGTTCTATGATTTTCTTATGCAGTTTTTTTTTGTAAAATTCTTCTTGTTTTTCATTGGGAGGCATATATTGCTACTAATAGTTTCTTTACATTGTTGTCAATTATTTCCACCATTAATATTCTTCCTTCTTCATCTGTAAAAATTAATTCAGTTTTAATTGTGATGTATAGAGCAACTCCCCCATTTTTGTTGTACCAATGAAGTATATAAAATCCAATTTTAGGATCTTTCAATACCTGGACATGTTTTTATGTGAACTTCATGCAAACAGTTTATGTCTAATTTTAGTTTTTCCAATTTATGAAATATTTTTCTCCTTTTGGTGGTCAAATTCAATCCATTTATATTTATTGTAATCAATGTATTTTCTTCCATTATTTATACTTTATATGTAGGGTTTATAGCTCTTGTAGATCTTTGCTCCTTGCTTCTTTGAATCCACCCTTCCACCTACTGCTTCTTCTTCACATGTCATTTCTTCTTGCATTGCTTTGTTTCTTGCTTCGGCCATCTCCTCTTGAATTTTGACTGTTTACTCCTCTTGTAGTTTCTCATCTTCTATTCCTCTGAAATATTCTCCATAAAATAATTCTGCTTTCTCTATTGAGTTTAATCTATGAATTTGCTCTTGCCAAGTAAATATGAGGCCTCAGGAAACAGTGATCTATAGTTCACTTCCTTCTTGATTAGAATTTTTGTCAGGAATTGATACTATCTTCTCATTTCTCTCACTTTTCTTGGTACTTGTTTTAGGACCGTAATCTCCTTGCCTTTATATTTCAATGGTTCATCTCTTGCATTTTGTAATATTTGTGTTTTAATTGCTTTCTCAGTAAATCTTATATGCACTACTCTAGGTAGTTTGTTTCTCATTGCATATCTTATAAAGACTTGGTACACCTCATCTATTCTATCCATCATTTTCTCTTTGGATATCTTCAAAGCATCTGCCAGTATTTCTATCATTATTACAGCAAGGTTTTCTCCTTTTTCTTCTTCTATGTTTTGAAATCTGAGATAAAAATCTGCCCTATCCATCTCCCAGCCCAGAATCCCACTTCCTTTATCATGTTCAACAACTGTCAATCTGCTGTCAATTTCACCAATTTTCTTTGTCTCTCTGGTCATCTTTTTCTTTTCTTTTTTCTTTTTGAAATCTTTCCTCGTTCTTCATCATTTGTTGTATATTCTCTACTTTCTCATCTGTTTTCTCTGTTCTATCTTCTATTCTTTGTATTGCTTGCTTTATCATTTGTAGTGTGACCTCCTTCTCTTTTTCCTTTTCTCTCTCTTTCTCCTGTTGCAACATTGTGTGTATTGATTTCTGGCCACTAAGTGGGGAGGAGGAGGTGGGTATTGATGAGTCTATGGCAGTTGCC
>JANHFN010004214.1:425008-438873 GCA_032468175.1 Toxicocalamus goodenoughensis
GTATTGATGAGTCTATGGCAGTTGCCTTCCTCATTTCAGGTTAAGTACAAGTCTAGTCCGCAAAAAAGAAGAGAAAACAGCTTGCAACAACAATACACAATCTTCAGATTCTTTTCTACCTTAATCCAGTTAAAAAGGGAGAAATATATAAAAATAAAAAATAAAAAATATTTAAGAGAAAAAGATCAGGTCCATAGAGCAACCCCCCCCCAAAAAACAAGAAAAAGAATACAAAAGTAATCCGACAGTAATATTAAAAATGGAATTAAAAAAAAACAAGGTAAAGTAGAAAGAAAAAAAATTATATTCCAGCAATGAAGTCAAGGCCTAATTGAAAAATAAAACAAAAAAGAAAACCAGAAGGATCAGGCCAGGTGTAGCTGTCAACAGAAAAAGAAAAAAAATTGCAGTTTGAAAGTTCCGTCACAAAGCAATTGCCACCATACAATGCCCAATATCCTCACTATCAAATTTTAAACAAGTTTCAGCAAGGCAAAATTCAAGGTCACCATAAGCTCTTTCCTTTCAACTCAGATCTCCAGCCATTGAGATTATTTTACAAGAGAAACATCTGCATAAACATTTCTTCGGTGCTCAGCTCTCTATCTTCTCAAAGTGTAAATAGTCTGGCTGAAAAGTTTCCTCCAAAGTTCATTCCTTTATTTTCATTAATAGATTTTTTTTTTATTTTAAGCCTCTAGGCAGCAATGTTGCTTTGTTTTGCTCAACTTTCACTTCTATTTTACCAAAACGGGGGAAAAGTTTTAAGTTCCCTTCTAGAGAGAACAAAGGAAATTAACCAATACCCCCCCTCAAGTTCTCTCTTTAAAATAGATGCTAATATTAATTCTTCATTGCTTATTAATTAAAAAGTCCAGTCCAGTTTAAAAAAATAAGTCCTTTTGTATATTGTATAATAAACAAAAAAAAAGCCAAGTTAGTTTGACATCAGGCTCATTTTCGCCACAGTCCCTCTTCTGTCTTCAATATTTTTCCTTTTCCCCCTTCGGGTGTTAAGTTAAATTTATCCCTAAGCCTTTCTTTCCTCTTCTTCCATTCCGAAGTTGTCCCAACCTTTCAGCAGCTTTAATGGCTGTTTCCTCCGCAGCCAGAATGGAGAGTTTCTCCTGGATCAATCAGGGACTTTGCAGTGTTCCTGGGATCAGCAGGATGTGTTCTCCTCAACTACTATCTCTACAGAACAGTTCGGGTCCAAAAGGACCGTTCAGCTGTGGAGATATCGATGCTGGTCCCAGAGCTCCGAGATCATTTGTCATACTGTTGCAGCGTCAGCACCACCCTTTCCCTAATGTTGACCTCTTGAAGACAAATTAAATCTAGTTTTAGCTTTCCTAATTTGTTAAAAGTCCTTTTCCTTTTTATATGAGAATTCAGTCCATTTACGTTAATGGACAATAATTGTATTTCTTCCATATTTTTACTTGTAGATAGGTCTTGTTGTTCTAGTCTCTCTTTTCTCTCTCTGATCTTTTATCTTTGCACCTTTTTGTTCTGCTCTTTCCTTTAATTCTGTTTTGTCATCTTTTTGTTGTGCATTTCCTCCTCCTCATGCTTTCTCTTGTTTTTTTATCACCTACTTCCTCTCTCTTTCTTTCTCCCTCATATGATCCAAATTGCTCAGCATAGAATTGCTCTGCTTTCTCTATAGTATCAAGTCTATGTCTTTGTTTCATTCAGGTCACCAGTATTGCCATGGGTTTCAGCCATCTGGAGCTTATTTCATGTTTAATTAACTGTCTTTTCAAAAATTGGTGCTGTTTCTCATGTCTCTTACTTTTCTTAGGATTTGTTTCAAAAGTACTATTTCTCTCCCTTTATATTTCAATGGGTCATCTCTTGCTCTTTAAAGTATTTCTATTCTTATTGCCTTCTTAGTAAGTCTCACATGTACCTCTCCGGGGAAGTTTATTTCTTGATGCATATCTTGTAAATACTCTAAATATTTCATCTATCCCAGAGAACGTCTCCTGCTTGTCTACCTCCTGAGCCTCCACCAATAATTCTGCCATTATGTCTGCAAAGATAGTTTTTTCATTTCTCTTCTCCAATATTCTGGAACCTCAAGAAGTATTCAGCTTTACCCATTTCAACCATAATTACTGTTCTCTCCAGATTTTGATCTGCTTGCATAAGTCTATTATCCATCTCTTCCACTCTTTCCTCTGTTTGTTCTGAATTTTATTTTCTGGATCCGTTGTTCATTTTTAGTTATTATTTGTTGAATATTCTCCATTTTATCATCCATCTTTTCCATTCTTTCCTTCATATCTTCAATTTTTTTGTTGTAGCTTCTTGAAATGTTTGAAGCATTAATTTCAATTCTGCTTGCATTGTGTTCATTGTTTCCTGCTGTAAATATTCTGTCCAAAGATATTTGACTTGCTGGACTGGATGCTGCTGCTGCTGCTACTGATGACACATGCATTTCCCTCCCTAGTTTACTTAAATTTGAAATGCTAGTCATCTTCAAGAAATTTAAAAAATATATAATATGTGGTAGCTCAACTATTATTCTAACATTTCCTCAAGCCCCCACCAATTTATTTTTCTGAGTCTCCAAGTATTTCCACACTTTCTATTATTGTAATAAAAAAAGATTTCTTGTTAGTCTTCAGGTTCTTTAAGCACCAGTTTCTTCTCTTGATAAATTTGTAATCCACTTGGGCCCACCAAGCCCCATAGTTCAACCACAGAGATTCATAAGTCTCCAGCAGGGAAGATCAAAAAGGCAGGAGAAGAAAAAGAAAAGAGAAATAAAACTTCCTTGCTATTTGCCCAGCTTCTGTTTACTTCATCCATTTAGTTTTCATATAAGTCCAAAGAGCTACACTGTTTAGAAAATTAGTGTTTCACTCTCTGTCTCTGCTGTCCCATATAAACAGTTTGCTGGAGTAGGTGTTATTTGTAGCAAACAACCTTATCTTCAACAGACGTTCAAGATCATGCTTTCATGACTTTTAGTTCTCCGTGTTTTTCTCCACCTATAGATGTCGCTGTTATTCTATCTCTCTTCTTTCTCTCTCATTAGCTTGGATTATGTTACCTAATCTAAAGCATTCAAAAGTCCCAAGGATCTAATTCAAATTCCAAAAAAATTCCAACATAGTTTGTAATATAGTTAGAATCCCCAGTCCAACTTTCCTAACTTTTAGACTTCTTTCTCTTTCCAGACAATTCTTTTTCTTTATTTTCGGTTTTATAAATAGCTCACAAGCTTGCTCACCACTATCCTTGGAGTGTGGAAAACAAACAATTCCACCTCCTGTTCTTTGAGTCCCACTTTTACCCAGGCTTATTTTAGGCGGAAGGTTCCCCAACAGGAGTTTTAAAAAATCTCACCCAGATTGATCACACTTGCTTGCTTCATCGGTCAGCTATGACAGCTTCACTTAGGCACGCAATGGCCATATTTTTCTTCCTGCCGGCTTGAGAGCTTCCTCCAGATCAAACAAGGAGTTTGCAGTCTTCTTGTGATCAACAGAGTGTCCTCTCTATCTTCATCACCCCTCCAGGGTGACTTAGGTCCCTCAGAACCTCCTGGCAAGTCAAATTTGGTGCAATCCCACAGAGCCCTGTGGAGATGTGTCTTGTCACCATGATGTCAGCACCATCTCCCCTCCTGTTCCCCCATTCCTTCTTTTAGTAGCATCATAATTCTTTTTGAAAGCTGAACTGTCATTTCAGAGCCAGTGTTTCCTTTCCAGTTTTTTCTTCTAGTTTCTGATATAATACGCTAAAACTACTATTTTTGTCTGAAGCAACTCAAGAACCATCTCTTCTAGTCCTTTTTTGTTCTTCAACATCTCAAAAGGATGGTATATTTCTTCATGAAGAATAATCAAAATTAAACAAACATTACAATGCACATTGCTATTTTGGAACATAAAGGCAAAAGTAAAGGCGCCCCTGTAAATTTTATTCTGCTAGTCATTGCAGACCACCATGGGCAGAGCTCATCTCTGTTTCAAGGCCATTCAGCCAGCACTGTCCAAAGATATTTATGTAGTCATGTGGCCAGCATGACATCATGGAGTACTGTTACCTTTCCCCAAAAAATGTAATTTATTTATCTACATGTATTTACATAGTTTCAAACTGCTAGGTTGGCAAGAGCTGAGGCAAGGGTGGGAGCTTACCCCATTGTTGGCACTTGGATCTTCCAGCTGACAAGCTGGGTATCTTAATTGCTGAGCCCCACACTGCCCCATTTCTGAACATAGAACCTAAAAACATTGATTGTCCATATCAACTGCCTCCCCCAGCAAAAGAATCAGAACATGCTTTGATTGCAAATGCCTTACCCTTGTTCTCTGGCATCTCCAGTTGGAGCAGTCAGGTATGAAATCAAAACCAAGGAAAGTTTGTTCTGTATTTCATAGATAATATTAAATGTAAGGCAACAATCGTTGTTTGCCTGTAGGTCACACTTAATGTTTTTGGTGTATGGGGTTACAGAAGGCAGTATAATATTGCAAGTTGAGAATGGGTTATTTCAGTTTTGATGAGAATCTTGAGTTTTTCTTTTTTTAAAAAAGAATATTTTATGAACAATCCAGCTTATGATTGTTCCTGTACCTATAAAATTGCAAGCAGTTACAGAGCAAATTTTTAGCAGCTGTGATCAGAAGTTTTTTCAAAGACCACAAAGAAGTTTAGGGATGCAAGGGACTCTGAAACCCCAGGTTTTCTAGTCCTCAGCTGATAAGGTATGCATAGAGATTGACTTGATACCAAGCCATTTCCCAAATTCGTCACTTGTGTTTTGCCTTTAGCACTATTTCTAAGCTGGAGCAATAAACCGTTCAGTTCTTATGAGTTGTGTGAGGGAGTAAAATTCCCAATGGTGTCCCAACTGTGATAAACATATAGTAATAATTTTTTCTTTTCTTTTATCTTTCTCTCCCTTTTTTCCTTCTTTCCTCAGAATTCCGACTATTAGAACATCCCTATAGTTATGTGATTGCAATTTATCATATTCCCTGCTGACTTCCCACAAGCAAACTTCCCACAAACTGCAGTTGTTACATGAATCTTGTGGTTGTTAAGTGAATCTGGCTTTCCTCATTGATTTTGCTTGTTGGAAGCAGCTGGGAAGGCTATAAATAGTGATCACATGATCCCTGGATGGTCCAACTGTTGTAAATACTTGCCAATTGCCAAGCATCCAATTTTTGATCATGTAACCATGCGTATGATATTACAATGGTCATAAATGTGAAAACCAGTCATAAGTCATTTTTTTCATGCTGTCATTATTTTGAATGTTCACTCAATGAATGGTTCTAAGTCAAAGTCAGCCTATTTGCTAATTATTACAGAAAATACTTCTTAGAATTAAAAAGCTGCTTTATATCCAGAAAAAAGAAAGCTTGTAAAATTACTGTTGAAAGATGTTTTCTCCATATATTTTCAACTGCTTTCTTTATCATGTTTCCTGAAAATCAAGATTTCAGAAATGCATGGTTGTTGAGACTGAGGAATGTGAAAACTATTCTTCTTTCCCTTTATCTTTAAGCATATAGTCTTTCTGCTATTTTTTTTAATCTATTTTTTTAATCTATTCTTTGGGAGAAAAAACTTTAGTTACTCCCCCCAAAAGAGAGAGGATATTGTTATTCATAAATGACAGAAAGGAAAAATTAGTATATTCAATTAGGTTGCACAAACATGGCTCCCTTAACAAAAACCACAAAGAAGCAACGTCTGTATTTCCACAGGACAATAAGACAAAAATTTGTGAGAGCCTAGGTTATCAGTGAATGAGTAACATGCTGGTACACTCTGCCTCGTATATTTTTGCTATATTACTTGCCACTTAGTTCAGCTAAAAATTCCAATATGAAGGAAAAAAGGTGGGTGAGAAGTTAAGAACCAGAACAAGCTTCTGATTTGGGGTTCTTAAAGAAATTTAGATTTCTATTCCATGCAAAAATAAAGCTAAGATGTGTATAAATTTGATGATTTTAAAATGGGTTTGTGGGTTATGTTTATTATTTATATTTCATTCTTTTACTATAAAAGAAATCTGCCAGAAGTATCCTAATTTTCTTATTTCTTTTTAAGAAAGAAGTCCTAGAATCATGAATTTTCCCTTCCATTAGGAACCATATTAAAGACAAGCATAAGCCTTGAGTTCCTGTATGTTTAGTGCCAGACTATAGTTTATTTTATAAACATATGTCTTCAGCTGCTTCAGCTTCTAGTTATGATAGCTTAGTCACAACTAGTGGTTTTTCCACTTTTTGTAGAAATACTGATCTCTCATTGTTAACATAGTTAAAAGCATATGTTATAGTCAGAGGTGCAAAACCACAAATGCAAAAGGAATATTTTGTATATTTCAGCTTTCTCCTGAAGAGCATATGGCAGGAAGAAAGAGTGCCCTTGCTGATGCATGGATCTCCGAAGTTTGAACATTAGCAGTGCAATACAGCTAAATGTAAAAGAGATATGGCTTAAAACAATATCTGTTCTTTTCCAAATAAGTGCATAAATAAGATTTTTAGCATACTGGCAAATGAATTCTTCCCATTATAATTTCATTAAAATAAGCATATCCTATCTTTTAACAAGAGCTGACATATGCTTACACAGATACTACACACCCTGTAACCTAATCTGTTAGCCATCTTGAAGCAATTAACTCCTTCTAATCTTCAACTAACAAAGCCCACCATGCAAAATGCCCCTGGAGACCATCAGTCTAAAGGCCTTGGTGAGCTCTCTTCCAACTGGTTCTCTATTATTCAACATGTAGGAGCCAGCCAGAGCGTTTAGAGAGCAGAGATTCATTTGAAACAACAAAGATGAATCATTCCCGATCATAAGATCTTCATTAACTCTTGATTTCTCTACTAATTAACACAAAAGGAATGACTTGTCTGCTTGACAGGCAGTGAATGACCCACAGCTCTGTGGTTAATGGGATGCAAATGACACATAATGAGACTCTCTAGCTGCTGGCTGGGCAGTTGGCCTACCTGGTTTCCTCTGAATTCAAACAAAGATGGATTGGAAAACAATTCATCCTACATTTGAGGGTTTGAAGCAACTTGTTTCCACATTCTGTTAAGTGTACAATGAACACATACACATACATGTACTTATTCTAATTGATGAATTCAATAAACCTACATTAACCTAGATGTAATATGAAAACATAGTGCCAAATCCTGGTATTGTACAGAATCCATGTGTGTGTGTGTGTGTGTGTGTGTGTGTGTGTGTGTGTGTGTGTGTGTGTGTGAGAGAGAGAGAGAGAGAGAGAGAGAGAGAGAGAGAGAGAGAATAATTGTTCAGTGACAGATGGAGGCAGTTTCTATATGTGACATATCAATAAATAAAATTATTTGTATATATAATATGCATGTATATTCCAGTTCTATTAAGCCTGCAGTACTGCATTCTAACCACTGTGCCACCATAAAGCAAAATAATATATTAAAATTACAAGAAGGGAATACTGCAACAACAGATATGCGAAATGTGCTTTATCAATATTGTACTACTTTATACATAGATCAAGAAATTTCCTTGGAGAAGGTAGATGAATATTGACATAAACAGAATTTACCAAATTAGAGAATCAGAGCAAATTTTGAATGAACCTATAACAAAAAGAGAGCTGTGAGAAGCTGTGAAAGACTAAAATAGGAAAGGTACCTGATCTAGATGGATTGCTGGCCTTTTAGTAAAATGTTTTGACAACTTTTACAACAATCAATGAATACTGTTCTACACAATGGAAAGATTTCTGACAGTTAGAAAGAGGTTAATGCAGCATTGATATACCTTAAAGAGGGACAATATCTGAGTTAAGAAGAAGTTATTGACCAATATTTTTTATTGAATAACAAGTATAAACTAAGAAGATTGCAGAAAAACTGAAGACAATTTTTACTTTATTCGTGAAAATCAATGCAGGTTTTTATGAAAAAACAGTAATATTGGGAGCAACATAATGAAAAGCAAACTGTATTGATACAGGTAGTCCTTGACTTATGATCACAGCAGACCCCACAATTTCTGTTACTAAGTGAGGCAGGTGTTTAGTGAGTGTTGCCCCATTTTTATGAACTTTTTTGCCCCAGTTGTTAAGTTAATCACTGCAGTTGTTAAGTTAATAACACTGTTGTAAAATAAATCTGGCTTCCCCTTGATTTTGTTTGTCAAAACAAAACAAAACAAAAAGGTGGTTGCATGATCCTGGAATACTATAATTGTCATAAATAGGAGCTAGTTACCAAGCATACGAAAGTTGGTCACATGACTACCAGGATACTGCAATGATTGTAAGTGTGAAAAAATTGTTATGTCAATTTTTTCAGTGTCTTAGAAACTTTGAACAGTCACTAAATGAAATGTTGCTAAATCGAGAACTACCTACAGTATATTCTTAGCTGCTTCTGACAATTTGAATTGGATTTTTAGTGTCCTGGAATATATGAAACCTTGGAGATAAGTTTATTAAATGGATCAAATTCATTTATATTACTCAGAAAGCAATTGTTAATGGACAATGAACAATATTTCATAAGATTCAAAAAGAGACAAGACAAGGATATCTGCTGTCTTCACTTTTCTTCTTGAGCTACTGAATAGAGAGATAAGACAAGATGAGCGAATCCTTGGAGTTAGGATTAAAAAGAAACATATAGGTTAAAGTTTCATGGATGATTTGGTATTAATTTTAGAAGAGCCATTAACAGGAAGTAGAAACATTAATGGGAAAATTAAATGACTTGATATTTTAGCAGGTTTTAAGATTAATAATCAGTTTATGGATATACACACTTTAAAATATACATTTGATTATTTAATGGGTAATAGAAATGTATAATGAGAATATTTTACTATGATTAAAGTAGGGGAATGGAAAATTATTAAATTACATAGATTATGAGGATATACCATGTGGATCCTAAATATATTAGCTTTATTTTATTTCTACTCTTTTTAGATTATTTATTATATGGTCTAGAGAAAGCTAAGGATGATAATGAGGTATAATGTAAAATAAAATAGGTGGTAAGCTGAAACTGGAAATAATAGGGGATAAAGAATTGAAAATAAATGTATGGAAGAAATGATATTGATACTGAATTAATGAATTGAAATATAAAATAGAAATTTACTTAATGATAAGTGGAATGGATAATGACTTGAGGTGATATTATACAAGATAGATGGAAATGCAAATATGACTATGTAGAAATGTTGTAATCTGGAACCACGTTGCTCACGTGAAGAATGTGTTAAAAAAATAAAAATAAAAAACTTTTATTTAAAAAAAGATTAATAATCAGAAGACAAAAATGTTAACAAAAATATGAAATTAGAAAATAAATTAGAACTGATGGAGATAATTTTTCAGTCACATCTCTTGTGAACCTCTGTATGATGATGTACAGTAAATGAAAATGTACTATATCATAAGGCAGCATGTTTCACTAGTTGATCAAGCTTTCCGTATGATAATTCTTCCCAACAGGTAACTTAAATCTCTCCCTATAATTTTAGTCAATTAGTTATGTCACTACCCTCTGCAATAAGAGAAAGAAAACAAATATCTCTTGATGATTTTCCATTTTGTAACACTTTATATTTAAGTCATTTTTCCTTTGTCATATAAATTTAGATTATATATTTTACTATTCTTTAAATGTTACTTCACTTATCAAAAATTGTTATTGTCAAATATTGGCAAAACTTTTTTTAAATCACAAAGATGCTCCCCCAAAGTGACAATTTTAATTTCTCCCATTGAAACATTTCCTCTTAATTTCATTTCGTAGCTTAAAATACTTATTTTGAAATAGCATACATTTCTTGTCACCATAATTCTCAAGTATTTTACATTTTTTTCAATCTTAAAAGCAATTTTAGTAAATCCTGCACCATTGGACAAGATGAATTCTGAGATCATTGCTATGATTCCATAAAGTAAATATAAACATTATAAGGTAACATTTATTATAGATGACTAAAATATAAATAAAATATTTTAGAAAAATAAAGCCAATGTGTGGAAATATTGCATTTCATTATTATAGGTGATTCTAAATTAAAAACAAATTGTAGAATAGCTCAAGGGCCCACACAGAAGAAAAGATATATGAGAACCAAAAATAACTCAACCAAAAATGAGGTTTTGTCCCAATTTGGAAACAAGCAAAAGGTTTTTAAAAAGCCAGAATTTAATGTTTCAGATTTAAAGTGAGGACCACATAACACTGGTAAGTTTTTAATCCAATTTTCTGATCATAAATTTGTTGGAGAATTTAGATTAGTCATAAGCAGCTAAAGAGATAGATGGAAGCAGTTGATTGGTATTGTTATATAATGATTCCTATTTTGTGATTGAAGAATTCTGGAATTTGATTTTCAGTTGCTTCTGTATTCTGTTGAAAACAATGAGTAAAAACTTTGTGTTCAATCCGGTAGAATAATTTTTCTTCAATATTATGGAATTGATAAATTGTTAATATTTATCCATTCTCCTTCATATGAACTTTCCTAAATGAGAAACTTTGATTGGTTGAAGGATAAGATGAATACTGCAGAAAAAAGCATTTATTGCAATCAAAAGATAACAAAAAACCCTGGAATTTATAGCATGAATTAAGGGCAAAAGTCAGTTAATATTCAGATAATAGTACTGAGGTTAAAATAATTGAATACAGTCAAGAGAATAAAATTATACAGTGCTACATAGGTAGTCCTTGACTTACGATCATTTGTTCAGCAATGTTCAAAGATATGATCATGCTGAAAAATTGGATTTACACCTGTGCCCAAAATTATTGTTGTTACAGCTTCTCCATGCTCAAAATCCAGATGGTTGACAACCTGCTCACAGTTACAATTTACAACTGCAGGGGTGCTTCAACCTGCCTACTCTCCCTCCATCTATGCCCTTTTGTCCACCAGCACTCTGTCTTATAAAGCTCATTGGAAAAGCCAGGTCCAAAAAGGAGACAGCAAAAGAAGTGAAAATGAGTCAGCAAAAGCAGCAAGATACATCTGCTTTGGCCATAGCGGCAAGGCACAACTGTCACAAAATGAAAAAAGAAGGTGAAAAGTCCTATGCTGCACATTTCTTGGGGGTGCCAGGATATCTGATAATTGAATTATAAGAGTGTGCATGTAAGTCATTCTGTACTTTGTTATTTCTGGTTAAACTGAATTGCATTTCAGGCTTACATTAACTGAATGCAAACAAATCCCTATTCCTAAAGGAAAATATTTATTATTATTAGTTAATAAGAAGAAAAGAAGTGGGCAACATATACTATATGTTTTTATTTTGATCCTTAGAAAAATAACTTTGCAATATTAAGAATCCATGTTTATACCTTGGGCTAAGAGCTCATGCTATCAAATACTTCCATTTCAAATTTAAATGTTATTATGCAGTTGCCTAGTCAAATGTCATTCCACCCATGAGTTATACTTCAAAACACAGTATAGACATGGTTAACTCTGCCACATTTATTTCTCTCTCTGTGTGTGTTGTGTGTCTGTATGTATATGTGTGGATGCACAAGTGTGCAAAAGGATGTACGATTCTTCTAGACGATTTATCCTGAGGCGTTTGAGGGATTAATGAAATGAAATTGTTTTCTGGACTTGCAGCACTTTTTTATCATTAAAATCCATAATGTCCCACAGAAGTGAATATTGAAGCCATTTATTCAGCAGTCTCTCATTAATTGTTGGCCTTTGGGAAAATGTACCTTGATATAAGCAAGAATGATATTGTTCTGAACTAAACCACAGAAAAATTAGGGCAATTTGGTGTCACTTGGAACATCATGACTCCATGAAAAGCAAATCTGAATGTTATCAATAAAACATCTGCTTTTCATGCTGTTATTTATATATACAAAACCATGGATAAATATATAGAGTACAAATTCACTGAATCATCAGTTTTCCAGATAATCTTTGGGTTAAGTACATTCCCACATTAAACTGATAATTATCCCTCTCTTAGCTTCCTTTATCCCCAGATACCACACAATATGGCTTTGGCTTCATGTATTATTTATGGAGCCAAATTAATATGCAGATTCAGAAAAACTAAAAAACTCATAACTATTCATAAAGGGCTTTAAGGTTACTTAGTACATATTTATGAAACCTTTATGTTTGGCTATGAAGTGTTTTTGCAAGTATGATGGGAGGATATTGGGTAAGGTTAATTACAGGTATGAAGAGTCATCAAGAAATTATCAAACTCTTTGAATGAAAATATTTGTCGGAATTTCTGATTTATATTTAAGAGAAAGAAAAAATATCAATATTCTTACAAATATATTCAAGAATGGTTTAGGAAAGAGATTTGTATATCTAATGAAAACAACCAATAAGGGGGGAAAAATCTGGTTAGTTAACATCGATTACAAAGAAAGCATATGATAGGCATTTATCCTATTTATTGATGATGTATACAGTCATTCTGTTAGCTTAAACAAAAGCACTGAAACTTAGGAAAGTTTCAGTTATGTGCTTAGAGCCATAGCCATGGTTTGTATATTAAAAGCACTTGCACAATACTTCTTGTTAAGAAATTTTGTATTTCATGAATCACATAGAAGCCATGTCCAGATCGTCTAGGTACTGCCCCTTCTTTGATCCCTAAGACAGTGATGCTATCTTCTTCTGAGAAGTTTCAAAGGCAAAAAAAACCCTGACTTTTTCTAACCCATTCAACCTGTATCCATACATGTGCACTGCAAATGAAAGAAAACTGAACTGACTAGAATTGTAGAAAAGAATAGCAGAAAAAGTTCGTGTGAACTGCATTTTGTGGATGACTATTTCCCACCACATACAACACAGCTATTTGTGTTATGTGTGGTAGGAAACACACAGCTATCAAATCTGGCGAAGGGATTTTGCGCTATCTGTTTCTGCTGTGAAAAGACCATTGTTTCAGTAGATTTTGAACCTTGGTCATAGTTGCCAAACTGTAATCTTTGTCTGCTTGCCTACATTTATATAGAAATAATGAATAACACATAGGACTGAAGACTGAAAACTGATTGTACAAGGAAAATGCAAAAATTAATGTTGTTTTTGAGCATCTGATTTCATTATTGAAATATTTCTGGAATGGGCAAATATAAATTCATATTTTAAAAAATGCTACATTGAGGGAATGTGTTTGCTTTCATAGTTCATTTGCTTATTTAAATCTTTTTACTATACTAAGCAGTTTTTCTATTCCATCAAATCAAAATCTATTCTCACTTTATTGCTCCAGATAAACAGTATAAAGAGTGACACGTTCCATTAGAACTGGCGTCTGAGATTGCTTACTTTTCTTTTACTCTTTCTTTTTCCTCTTGTTCTATATCTTTTAGACTGTAAGTACAAAGACTATTATTTTATTAGTTTTGTATAAGTTGTACTGGAGACATTCTGATGAAGTCAGTAATTTGATAGGATATTATAACAAACGGATACTGATTGGGAGAGTATTTTATATCAGACCTTATATCAGATCACCTAAAGATGCCTCTTTGTTTCAGATATTTAATCAGGATATTCAACTGTTGCAGCTCCAATGTGTCATAATCATCATGGAAGACAAAGAGTATTCCAAGTATTGCATAACTCTGACTGCACAATAGAATCAGACATTTAGATTACAATTTACCCTATGACTATCATTAAGTGTTGTACCTTATGATTCTTGACTCTTGACGAATGTATCTCTTCTTTGATGTATACTGAGAATATTTGCACCAAGACAAATTCCTGGTGTGTCCAATCACCCTTGACCAATAAAGAATTCTATTCTATTCTATTCTATTCTATTCTATTCTATTCTATTCTAT
>JANHFN010004215.1:0-24443 GCA_032468175.1 Toxicocalamus goodenoughensis
AAATACCTACCTCTACCTAGGATCGAACTCACAGCCACCTGAGGGTGAGGCCAGAGCTCCACCTCTAGGTCACCGCACCACTCATTTGTGACCCTCAATCCCCCCCGAAGAAAAAGAATTGGCCCCCAAAGGCTGCTGCAAACGTTCCCTTTCTCCCCCAGAACCCAAACGCTCTTCCGGCTCAGCTAACCTTTCCTTTCCTTTCAGGATTTTAAATACAGACCACCAACCTTCCTCGGTGCTGCGGAGTCCTCCGATGTCCGGAGTAGGCAGCGATTACCTCTCCAGCCTCCCGCTGTCCGACTACCACCCTTCTTATTCGGTCCCTTCAGACATCCAAGGTAAGTGGGACCAGAGGGGGGTGAGAGTTTGGGCTCTCTCTCCCCTAACCGGGGAGAACCCGAGACGAAAAGCAATCGAGGTTAAAGCTCATTTATCTTAGCAGAATTGTGGTTTCTCAGTCTTGGATGGGTTTCAGCTTCTGGTGTGGACACGGCCCTCAAGGGGGCCAAAGCAAGCCCCGATACCAAACCTCTGTCCAGTGGATATATACCGTATTTCTCATATAATAACGCCGGGTCTTATTTTTTGGGGAGCCCCGAAAAAATGGCTAGGACGTCTTTTCGGGGGTGAATTAATTTCTTTCCCCCTCCCCAACACACTCTTGCATTGGGCGCCCCGCAGGCAGCCATGCCTCACCACCAGCCGCTCCTAATGGCCGATCATGGCGGAGCACGGAGGACTCCCTACCCCCGCCAAGCACCTTTGCTGCAGACCCGGGTGAGCGGGCGGGCGACGGAAGCGGCATGGACGTCCGCCGGCAGTGTTTCAGCCGCTTCTCGGGCCTCCGTAGCTTCCACGGTGCCCGCCGGGGCTGGCGCCCCTCTCGCCGGCGCCATCCCCAACAACAGCGTCTGAGTCACTCCCACTTTTTCCCTGTCCACGTCCCCGCAACAACAGGAGAGAAAAAAAAATTTGAGGTGCAGCTGCGCGCTGCGTTTTGGTTTAATCCCGAGCGGATGGGTGGGTGTGAGAAGAGCCAAGTGAGCATCTCTGCTGCTGCTACCCTTGATGCTCCAGTCTTGGGCTCTGCAAGTTTCCAAAAGTCCCAGTGAGGAGCCCGTTCCTGCATTCCAAGCGCGCCCAGACCAAGCTGCAGCTGTCCCTCTCTCGCCAGCGCCATCTCCAACAACAGCGGCAGCATCGGCGGGAACCATGGAAGCTACAGAGGCCCGAGAAGCGGCTGAAACACTGAAACACAACATCCAGGCCGCCTCTGCCACCCACCCGCTGACCCGGGTCTGCAGCAAAGGCGCTTGGCGGGGGTAGGGAGCCCTCCGCGCTCCGCCATGATCGGCCATTAGGAGCGGCCGGTGGCGAGGTGTAGCTGCCCACGGGGCGCTCCTAATGGCAGGTTCCCCCCGCCTCCCCCCCCAATTCTGCATGTTTTAAAATAGGCCTAAATTTTTTTGGGGGGGAGGGGCTTAATTTCATTTTATGCCTAGAAAACATGCTAGGTCTTCCTATTGGGGGGAGGCGTAATGTTGCAGAAACACGGTATTTGTTTAAAAATCATTTCCTTCCCTTTGGTACAATCACTTTAGCATTTCAGGTTGCTTTCCCCTTTTTCGTTTCTCTAGGTCTGGATTTGTTTTCCTTCCTTCAAAGTGAAAATCAGGTATGTTTTTCAGGGGTGGTTTTCCAATTTTTTTTTTACTACCGGTTCTGCGGGCGTGGCTTGGTGGGCGTGGCAGGGGGAAGGATACTGCAAAATCTCCCCTTCCCTCCCCCACCCCACTGACCTGCTTTCCAGCTCCATTCTCCCGTGCAGGGCGACCCAAGGAGACCCAGCCGATCAGCTGGGACTCCATGGGAGGCAGAGAAGGGATGGGGTGGGTGGGGCCGGTCAGAGACGGTATTCGTCGGTTCTCCGAACTACTCAAAATTTCCGCTCCCGGTTCTCCAGGACTTTGTCAGAACCTGCTGAATGTCACCTCTGACCTTTTCTTGTCTTCCATCTCCCAACCACCCCTTCAAACCTTCACCAAATCCACAGCCTGGCCATTACAGTGGGAGGTTTCTTTTTTCTTGGCATATATCTTGGCGGAATTGCTTTGATAAACCCAGCAAGCTTACTTTTAATTAATTTATTTAATTTATATATTTCAGACTTGCAAGATTCAGAGTTCAGAGCAGCTTTTGCAAGTGTTCTCAGCTCAAAAGGAAATTAGAAGAGAAGGGTAGAGGAAAACGGAGAGGAGAAAGGATAGAATGAGAAGAGGGGAGGAAGAGGAGAGGAGAATTAGGTGTTTAGCAGAGTGATGGCGGGGTGGTGGTGGTGGGAAACTGTCTTTGTGTCTACCATGTTTCCCCAAAAATAAGACTCTGTCTTATATATTTTTGCTGCCACCAAAAAAAGGCACCAGGTCTTATTTTCGGGGGATGTCCTCCACTGACTAACCTCACTTGTGTGCGTCGGCCTCGGCCTCCTTTTCGCTGTCAGAGGCCTTCAGGAACCTTCTGCGGCCGGCAAGTCTTTCCTGAAGGCCTCTGCAGGGGATAATGGAACTCCAGATCAATCCAGAGTTTTGTTATCAGCTACAGAGGCCTTCAGAAAAGTCTTGCCAACCTTGCCGGCTGCAGAAGAGATGGGCCGGCAAGGCAGGTGTTGGGGTGGGTGAGGCCTGGCTACAACTGTCCAAAGGTAAGTAGTAGGGCAGCTCCATCCCCCCATCCCCACCCTAGCTTAACTTTTACCAGTCAACTCTGGAGTGGGCAGGATCTTAATTGGGGTGTCTAGGCTCTGGCATCCACCCCCATTTAAACCGCATCTCTTAGAGTTTAAAGAAGATTTATTAGGAGTGACCCTGCCAGTGCTACCTGGGTGTAGCCGACTCTGAGACACACCATTCATTTCCCCATTGACCCTGGTTTTCCCCCACCCCACCCCCTGGATGTATATTCTCCAATGGGACACATCCATAGCTAAGAGTCATCAATCATGCTCTCCAGTAATAATCTTGCGCGCCAGAAGCTTCGGCCGCCTAGCAATTATCTATGAAAGAATCTAAGGAATGCACTACTTCCCCCACTCCCTTTCTGCTGACAACTCTAAAAGACCAGAGAAATATTTTTGAGTTGACCTAGGGCTTATTTTGGGTGTAGGGTTTATATTGGGCACACATTCAAAAGTCAAACTAGGACTTACTTTCAGGGTAGGTCACATTTTTGGGGAAGCAGGGTAGTTAACCTTATTGTTAACTAGTGTTACAACGGGTATTTTGCCCTGGCCTAAGCAACAAATGTTGGGGGTTTGTTTTCTCTCCCTGTTGCAGCATTACAGCCCTTCCGTGATCACCTCCCTGGACGAACAGGATTCCCTGAGCCATTTTTTCCAGTATCGGGGGCCCTCCCCGCATTTCATGAGCCCCCTGGCTCCGATCATGGTGGGGTCACACAGCGGGGTCGGCTCCCCCACCGGGAGCCGCATGAACAGTGTGGTGTCTTCACCCACGGCCAGCTTGCGGGAGAGCCACGGCGCCCTGGGCAGCAGCCCAGCTCTGCCGGGGTGTCGGCCGGACATCATCTCTCTGGACTAAAGGGAGAGACGCCCCTTTTTTTGGGGGGGGGACTCCATTCCTTTCTGGAGGAAGGCAGAAATTTCGGCCATGTGTCGGCAGCTGAAGAAGACACACGTGGCAGAGCGTTTCGTGGGCGCCACCGTCTTACGGGAAATCATGGCATATTTTTTTTTAAAGCTGGAAACACTCCCAGAAGCCAAGCTCCCAGTCCCTGGCAATCACAGAGGGATCCATCTCTGAATCAGAGGAATCACCCAGCTAAATTTGGATCATGGGATCCTTAAGCCAGCAAGGGACTAAAGGGGGACATTCGACGACCCACTCTAATCTGTCCCAAGTTAACAGAAAAATCATGGCATTTTGTTCTTAGCTGACGGAAACCCAGGTTTAAGGTGGGCTGGATTGGATGGAGTGCAGCAAGAGGAGACCCTCAGGAGCATTGGAAATTCAGCATGGCTCGAACTCGGAACAGGTTGCCAGGACCGCACGGGTTCAAGCTTGGCACAAGATTTGTTGAATCAAGAGCCTCCTGGCCAACTCCGCGTTTTAAGCGCCACGTTCGAGGTTGGAAGGTTAAAATATTTTGAATTGAGAACGGTGGTTTTTTTTTCCCAGGACCACAGAAACCGGCTCTTTCTTCGTATTAAAACAAAAAATAATAATAATCTTTTTTTAAGGATCCTGGCTAGACCAATTGAGGCCCAAGTGAATGTTTGCAGGTTCTTGGATTTTCAGAACTCCGTTGTGGGAAAGGAGCACTCAACACATGCATGGAAAGAGCTCTGGGCCAACTTTCCAGCCAAATGTTGTGTGTGTGTGTTTTTCCCCTTTCCCTAAATGTATATTTTCTATACTTATAAAAAGACAGCAGCTTCTTTAGAGGTTCAAAGGCATAAGAAGGGAATTCTGAGTTTTGCTCCACTGTTTTCTGTTACTCCCCGTTCTCTCTCTCTCTCTCTTTTACAGTACTATGATTTAGCCTTGGCTGGGTCCTCACAGTGGGCTAAGCCACAAGGGGCTTTTGGTTCTCAGTGATGCAGGATTATTGCCTAGTATGAGACAGGCAACTGGGGTTTTTGTCCAACAAACCACAATTATAACAAATGCTGGTTAAATGGTGGTTTCTTTACAACGCTGGGGAAGGCCATGGTCAGCAGGAGGCACTGCCTAACCACGGCATTGCCAGGCTTCAGATAATACTGAGTTGGTGGGATCCGGCTAGCTTTTTGGGCTTCCAAAAAGGGGAACAAAAGCTCATTTGAATTTTGTTTTAGTTTTAAAAAAATTAAATTTATTCCTGCCCCACGTCAACGTTTTTCTGCCAGAGTTTGAGGATCCTGGCGGCACCTTCGGTGGGTTCATCTGAGGAGAAGGTAAACGTTGTAAGGTAAACGTTTGCAAGAAGCACCTAATTTGCTAAGGAATGGTGTTAACCTCCGAGGAATCCTTGGGAAAAATTCCCACAGGCAGCCAGGGAAGGGCTGCTATTTTGGAAGAGATAGAAAAACCTGCCGGCAGGCTAGGGAAACGTGCTCCCTCCAGTTAATTAAACCTTCCTTTTTCGGAAATCTCTTTGAAGAGAAGACAGAATGTTTGCCCCGTCCTGGAGCGAAAAAGCTACAGAGGACACCCTGCCAGAGAGGTTTGAGCTGCCAAGTGCCAAGCTTGTACCCCAATTTCTGGGAAGCCGAGCTGCCACGCCCCAGAAGACGCCTCTTCTCAGACACTCCTAAGTTTGGACTTTTTGGGATGCTTTTGGAGTCCAAACAGACTCGCCATCATGTCACCATAGGGATGGGAATGTGTTAGGTGGACTTTGGGGGGGGGGGTTGGTTGGGGCACCTGGCATTGCCTACCTGGAGTGGGCTTGCAGGGGTGGGGCTCAGGCACCAAGGGACCTCCTGCCACCCTGCCCTCAAAAATCCCGCCATTCTGTTGCTGGGACACGGGTGGTTTATTGCTGTTACAAGGTATTTTTTTACACGTTCGATCTCGTATTTCCTACCCCTCAAAAAGTATTTCCAAACCAATCCTGTACAGAGAACGAAAGATCTTTATCAATCTGATCTCTACGTACATATCTATATTACGATAATCTATATTTTCGGTTCTTGTGCATAACGCGACTCCAAAGACCTTTTTCTCTGTGTATTTCTCCCCCCACTCCCTTCCCCCCCCCCCCGAGGACTAAATGAAGGTTGCACATCCTTTTGCACACGTGTAAGTAAGCGCGAGGGGCAGGGCATCGTCCGTTGCACAGCTTATTTATATATTTATGTATGTTGCCCTGAGTTTTGTGTGTGTGTGTGTGTTTTCTCAGTTCGAAGCTTTTCAAGTACGGCTGCTCGGCCTCCTCTCCTCAGCCAGCCAGGGGGGGTTGAACCTCCACCGTGGAAGTTGGGAGGATGGGATGGCGTAGCCGGAACCGGCCCCGACGGAGTAGGTGGGAGCCAAGTACGGTCTGAGATAGAATGAAGGGAACTGTCGTTTTGCAAAGCTTCACTTTCTGCATTATTTGTCACAGCCTTGGTGGGGAAGGCAGAATTCGCATTCTACGATTCCTGTGGATTAATTTGAACACTGCTTGTGAGCCACACCTGCTCGCAGTGTGATTTTCTTCCAAAGTGCTTCGGTTTCAATCGAAGGGAATGTTTTTTTGTTTTTTTTTCTGGGACAGCTGAAGTTTTCCTAGCTGTTCCCGGGAGGGGTTTATAGGACTATTCGCCATGGCCAGCTCGCTGCGGGACAAGACACTATGGACAAGGAATAATGGACGGAAACTGATCAGGGAGAGATTCAGCCTGGAAATAAGGAGGAATTTCCTGACAGGGAGAACAATCAACCCCTGGAACAGAAGTTGCCTTCAGAAGTTGTGGGAGCTTCATCCCTGGAGGCTTTCAAGAAGAGACTGGACTCCCATCTGTCAGAAATGGTGTAGGGTCTCCTGCTTGTGTGGGGGGTTGGACTAGATGACCTACAAGGCCCCTTCCAACTCTGTTAATCTGTAAATAAATTATAACATCACCGAAAAAGGGACTTGTGACAATTTTTCAAACGACCCTTGCCGCATCCTCATGATCACATGATCAAAATTCAGACAGTTAGCAACTGACTCGTATTTATGCCGGTTTCAGTGTTTCCCGGGATCACTTGTGATCCCATTTTGTGGCCTTCTGACAAGCAAAGTCCATGGGGAAGACAGATTCACTTAACAACCATGTCCCTAACTTAACAACTGCAGTGATTCACTTAACAAATGTGGCAAGGACGGTCATAAAAGGAGGCAAAAACACACTTAACAAATGTCTTGCTTGGCAGTGTAAATGTTGGGTTCATTTGTCTTGTCGTAAGTCGAAGACCTCTGGTACATGCCAGTGAGGATCACATTACCATGAGGATGCAGCAATCCGGTTCTGACCGGTTCTACAGTGAAAATTTTGAGTAGTTTGGAGAACTGGCCAATCCCACCTCTGACTGGCTCCGCCAACCCCATCTCTTCTCCGCCTCCTGAATCCCAACTGATCTGCTGGGTCTCCTTTGGTTGCCCTGCACAGGAGAACGGAGCTGGAAAGCAGGTTAGTGGGGTGGAGAGGGAAGGGGGATTTTGCAGTAACTTTCCCCTGCCACGTCCACCAAGCCACATCATACCTACCAAGCCACACCCACAGAACCGGTAGTAAAAAAAATTGAATCCATCACTGGCAGCAATGGCTGTAAATGTAAGGACCAGTCATAAGTCACTTTTTTCAGTGCCGTAACTTTAAATAGTCATTCAGCAAATAGTTGTAACTTGAGGACTACCTGCAATCAATGTCTGAATTTTGATCATGTGTCCGTAGGGATGCTGCAACGGTCACAAGGGAGAAAAACGGACATCAGTCACATTTTTTTTCAGTGCCATTGAAACTTTGAATGATCATGTCCGAAAGCTTCTTGGAGGAGAAGTGAAATGTCTTCAGAGAAGAAACAAGAAAGTCCAGTTGCCTCCTGAAAAAGCACCTTTGGGACAACCATCCCCTGGATGACTGAGAATCTCTACAGATTTTGAGCTATACAATTTGGGATGAACACCCTTGGAATGGTGTAAGAGTAGGAATGGATTTCCAGAGGGAAAAATTGCAGACTATAGGAACTATTTCCACCACTCAAGTGACTCAGAAGACACAGAGAAACCTCCAAGTGGCCTCAACGACCCTCTAAAAGGATGCAAATGACTGTCTGCAAGGAATATAAATCCTTCCCTTCCCCACCATCCTGTCCGAGCTGAAGAAGCTTCTTGGTTGGATGAGAAGTGAAATGTCTTCAAAGCAAAACTAGAAACTCCAGTTGCCTTTTGAAAAAGCACCGTAATCTGGATGGCTGTGAATCTCCAGACATTCAAATGGTCATTAAATGAATTGTTGTAAGTCGAGGACTACCTGTATTTAAGACAATTGCAGTGTCCGGGACCATGTGATCCAATGGTGGGATTCACATTTTTTTTACTACCGGTTCTGTGGGTGTGGCTTGTTAGGTATGATGTGGCTTGGTGGGCGTGGCAGGGGAAAGTTACTGCAAAATCCCCCTTCCCTCTCCACCCCTCTAACCTGCTTTCCAGCTCCGTTCTCCTGTGCAGGGCAACCAAAGGAGACCCAGCCGATCAGCTGGGATTCGGCAGGCGGAGAAGAGATGGGGTTGGCGGGGCCAGTCAGAGGTGGTATTGGCCGATTCTCCGAACTACTCAGAATTTCCGCTCCCGGTTCTCTAGAACCGGTCAGAACCGGCGGAATACCAACTCTGAGGTGATCACAATTTGCAATCTTCCCACCTGGCTTCCAACAAGCAAAATCCATGGGAGAAATCAGATTCATGTAATGACTTTGTGATGCATTTAACAGCTACAGAGAGAACAACCGTGGCAAAAAAAAACCTCATAACATTTGACACCTTAGCAAGCACCTTGCTTAGCAGTGGGAAATTCTGGTCCCAATTGTGGTCGTAAGTTGAGGACAGCCTGTACCAAAATGTGGAACACAGCCATCTTTTACCCGCTATATGGAGTGTGAAATAGCCATGCTTGCATTCAATAGTCAATTAGCTGCAGTTTGATGAGAAGCCCTGAGCTTCATTGAATCCACGAGAGATGTGTTACATTTGTTTCTCACTTTATTTTTCACATCCTCTCTTTTTTCCCCCTCCATCTGCCCCCAACCCCTCACAGTCCAGCCAACTATACTCAAAGTTGTTAATGTAACCTGTTGTGGGACTCCACTTCTATATGTCTCATAAATTACTTCGAGATCCACTAAGACTCAGTGAAAGAAAGTGGGTTAATCTTAAGGTGTGCATGCATGTTTCTGAGGACAAACATGTTGTCAGGATTCCGGCAGTTGCCCCCATTTAAATCATGAGTCTCGAGCCAAACTTCCAAACCTTCAGAAGGATTGATTGGGAGTTAACATGTCCGGCACTGCCTGGGTATAGCTGACTCTGTGACACACCATTCATTGTCACTCTTGACCCTGGTTTTCCCCCACCCCCTGGGTGTATTGTAATTCATATTCTCCAATGGGACACATCCATAGCCCAGAGTCATCAGTCAGGCTCTCCAGTTAGAATTTTGCATGACAGTAACTTCAATCACCTAGTTACTATCTTTGAAAACATTTATGGAATGCACTTTCTGTTTGCAAGCTGCCGCACTGCTCCCACCTCCCTTTCTGTTGACAACTCTAAAAAGATCATAGAAATATTTTATGAGTTTCCATTTGGCCTTGTACAGCTAATTGGTAATTTAGTTGGCAGGGAGTGGGAGTGTGGCTCCGTTGGCTGTAGAGGAAACTGGGGAAGGGCAAAGTCCAGCTGGGCAGAGCAGGGAAGAGGTAGAACAAGGGAGAGGGAGTTCAGACGAAGACCCAGGCCCACCCCCTTTTCATCCTAGGGTATGCAGGGAGGAACGGAGACGAGAGCAATGTGGTTTGCATGGCTTATGGGGGAGGAAAGGGCCCCGATTCCCTTCATTAACCACACCTGGGAAGAGAGTTTAAAAGAGATGCATGCTGAGTGCCACAGCTGCTGGTATCAAATGTGAGTTTATCTTGTGTTGACTTTGCTTATCTTTGTTCCTGGTGTCTTCCCAACTGTGTTGAGTTATTGCCATGCCTTCACATCTGGAATTCTTTTTGCCTTGATTGAACTTAAAATTATAGTTTTTGTTGACTACCTTTTGGACTTGATTCTCTTCAGCCAAAGGTTGTTCCTGGGAGAGTTTTTCTCCAGCCCAGAAGGTAACCAAGACATTGGGGGCAAAGTTGGAGCTAATAAAGGGACTCCTACTGATTATCTGACTGTGTTGCCTTGGTGCCACACCCCTTTGGGTCATCACAATTGGACTGTATAAGCAAAATGAACATTCCAGACAATGCAATGTTCATTAAGCATTCATATTGATAAAAAAAATTTTTACACAAATTCTTCAGCCAAACCAACAATTTCACATTAATTCAGTGAAACTCAATGCCGGCTATAGCCAATGACTACAGCATCTGAGAAGAAGTTGGCCGCATTAGTAAAACAATGACTCCATCCTGTAATTTATTTCTTTCACAAAGCGTTTCCATTCACTCAGGTATCCTCCGCTCAGAAACCTGGCTAAAATAACCCCCAGCTGATTGTCAAAGCTGCTGTTTGGCTCAAAACTCAAAGAGGGCTCCCCATAGTCACGGAAAGCAGAAAGCTCTTATCTCCTCTTATTAATGTGGCCACCAGGGAGGAGAAGGCTGTTTTGGCGTTTGAGTGACAGCGCATATCTCGCTTTGGGCTAGTCCCCAAAGCCAGCCGTATCTTGTTACAGACGAGCATCTCCCCTCATCCAATCACGGAGCATCTTTTTCAACTTCACAGCCATCATTGAAGCTCAATCGGAGCATGTTAGAGCAAAAGCTACTGGACAAAGGGCTGAAGAAGTTGAGTTTTTTTCACCACACCTCCCCGTGGATATCCCTGAAGCCACACATTGGCTCGATTTACACAATGCTTAAAGTGGTGGTATTCAAATTTTTTTTTTACCACCGGTTCTGTGGGCTTGGCTTGGTGGGCATGACTTGGTTGGTGTGGCAGGGGAAGGATACTGCAAAATCCCCCTCCCCTCCCCACCCTACTAACCTGCTTTCCAGCTCCGTTCTCCTGTTCAGGGCAACAAAAGAAAACCCAACCAATCAGCTGGGACTCAATGGGAGGCAGAGAATAGAAGGGGGCGGGGCTAGTCAGAGGTGATACTTGCCAGTTTTCCGAACTACTCCAAATTTCTGCTACTGGTTCTCCAGTACTGGTCAGAACCTGCTGAATACCATCTCTGGTCCAAACCAATGCACCATAAACTTACTATCCTTAATTCAGTTTAACTGGAATTTGGAGGTTTTTTAATGTGTGCTTCACTGGGTTGCTCAATGCAACCATCTGTTACCTGATTGTCCGACATCTTTTCCAACCCTCCAAATTGGGTTTACTCAGTCCTTACATCAAGGGTGTCCAATTCAAGGCCTGCAATGTGGTTGGATCCAGCCCATGGGGTCGTCCTGGTCTACCCAATGCAAAGAGGAAAGATCGGGCCAGTGTAGCTTCGGCTCGATCTACCCAATGCGAAGAGGAAACATGTCAGCAGTTTGGGGAATGGCGTCAAGACGGCCACACCCACTCAATTGGCCACACCCACTCAGTTGGCCAAACCCACCCAGTTGGCCATGCGCACCCGGCCCCCCGAAGTCAGCTACAACCCTGATGCGGCCCTCAATGAAAATGAGTTTGACACTCCTGGCTTACATGAAGCATGTTTATTTATTTATTTTATTTGTCTTTGGAGAATATATGAAATGAATATTTATGAATATATGAAATGGGTACGAATAAAAAGGAACATTAGGACAGGGACGGTAGGCATGTTGGTGCGGTTAAAAACTTAACTAGCTTAAGTTTTTAAATTAAACATTAATTTTAATTAAATAAAAAATTAAATTTTTATTTAATTAAAATAAAATAATTAAATTAAAAATTAAATAAAAAATTCAAAAAATTAAATTAGTTTTGGTATTGTGTAAACTAGCTACCAATCCTCGCCTCTGCCCACAGATCAGAGGTGGTCTTCAGCCGGTTCTGACCAGTTCTGGAGAACCGGTAGCAGAAATTTGGAGTAGTTTGGAGAACCAGCAAATCCCACCTTTGACTGGCCCCGCCAACCCCCATCTCTTCTCTGCCTCCCATTGAGTCCCAGCTGATTGGCTGGGTCTTCTTTTGTTGCCTTGCACAGGAGAACAGAGCTGGAAAGCAGGTTAGTGGGGTGGGAAGGGAATGGAGATTTTGCAGTAACCTTCCCCCAGGAGTGGGAAGGTAATAGGGATTTTACAGCATCCTTCCCCTGGAGTGGGGTGGGAATGGAGATTTCACAGTATCATTCCCCTGCCATGCCCACCAAGCCATGCCCATCAAGCCATGCCATGCCCATCAAATCATGCCATGCCCATCAAAGCCATGCCCACAGAACCGGTAGTAAAAATTTTTGAATCCCATCACTGGGTAGCTCCCATCTACTTTTGAACTTAATTGTAAGAGCCTCAATGGCACAGTAGTTAAAGTGTAGTACTGCAGGCCACTTCTGCTGTCAGCTGCTTGCAGTTTGATAGTTCAAATCCCACCAGGCTTAAGGTTGACTCAGCCTTCCATCCTTCCGAGGTGGGTAAAATGAGGATTCAGATTGTTGAGGGCAATATGCTGACTCTGTAAAACCACTTAGAGAGGGTTATAAAGCACTATAAAGTGGCATATATGTCTAAGTGGTATTGCTACTTATTCCATTCAAAACATTTCTTCTGGAAGAATAAAGGCAAGCAGTTATGAAGGGAGACAGGGATAACTTCTCAGTATGGATAACATGTTTGCATCTGGAAGGATCTGGATTCAGTTCAGAATCTTTCTGTTTAATAAAGAGAAATCTGATATTCTAGAGAAGCCATGCGTACTTGAACATTTGTTTACAAAAACAAACAATGGGCTGGGCATTTTTTCTGTGGGGCCAGGCATTTTTTTCTGTGGGGCCAGGAGGTTTTTATTTTATTTCATATTTCTCAGTGTATCTGAGAGCCACAGGAGGCAGCAAAATGCTAGGATATTATTGCTGGACTTGGCTGAGCAATATCCTTGCTGTTTGTCCCAAGGGTGCTTTTAGTTGAACTAAAATAGCTTCTTGGATGAGAAGTAAAATGTCTTAAAGAAAAATAAGAAAGTCTAGTTGCCTTTAAAATAAAAACACCTTTGGGGCAAACATGATCTGTATGAATACAAACCTCCATAGACATTCTTGCTGTTTAAGTTTTTGTTTTTATAATTTTATCCAAAGTTTTTTTTAAAGAACATAAAAATTAAAATAAAGTAAGAAAAAAAAGAAATGAATGAGAAAGCTAAAAGTGCAAGAAAGGAAAAAAGTAATAGAAAATGGGAGGAAAGTTATAAAGAAGTAATTTCCAATCTTCCTTATAGCAGTTACCACATATCTCTCTTACCTATATAACTATTCTGTCTAATAATCAAAGCCATAAATCATATCGGAGTCTGTAGAGATTTTCAGTCATCCAGGACAACCACGACCTGAATAACTGAGAATCTCTATAGACTCTTAGCTATACAATTTGGGATGAACATCCTTTGAATGGTGTGGGAGTAGGAATGGATTTCCAGGAAAAAAAAATCAGATTACAGGAACCAGGAGCACTACTCAGGTAACCCTGAGGACACAGATAAGCCTCCAAGTGCTTCAACGATCTTCTAAAAAAGGATGCAAATGACTAGCTATCTTCAAGAATATAAATCCTTCCATTCCCCACTATCCTGTCAGAGCTGAAGAAACTTCTTGGATGAGAAGTGAAACATCTTCAAAAAAAAACCAGGAAAGTCCAGTTGCCTCCTGAAAAAGCACCTTTGGGACAACCACAAATCATATGTTCATTTTTTTCTGTTTTGTGCAAAACAGTCATAAGCACTGATCAATAACTGTAGATGTTATCCTTTCTTTAATCAAAGAAATCAATTTGGCTGTCTCAGTGAGTTCATCATCTTCACCAATCTGTTTCTTAATTTTAGGTATTGTTGAATCTTTCCATCTTTGTGCATACAATAATTTTGTTGCAGTTATATACAAAAACAAAGAGCCATGACTCCCCCCCTCCCAACTGCTTATCATTGCCTCCAAATAAAGACTTCTGGTTTCAACTGTACTTTGATCTTTAAAATCCTTTGAATCCAAATCCAAATATGGTTGCACACTATGGGTTTCCCATTCCTGTTCTGAATGGAATAAAAATGACAACAAGTAATAGCAGTTATTAATATTACTACCACCGTGCTGCACTTGCTTTTTTGTGTTATGTATCCTACTCTTCCTTCAGAAGCTTGTCAATGAATAAAGTATTTCTTTTTTGTTTTCTACACAACACTGCATGGAGCTATGAGAAAGTGATTGGCTCAAAAACTAATTGGTGACCTTGTATACCTGAAGGTGACTTGAATTTAGGTCTTCCTAGTGCAATTCCAGCACCTTAACCAGTTTACTACAATGCCATTCTGCCTCCCAGCCTGACTTCTGATAAGGGACTAACTGCATTTCCCTGGACAAATATTTGTGTGAATGTGTCATTTCTAGAGAACTAATGACCTTGTAATTTCTCTTCTTTTTAACTGGAGTGTTGGGAGCAGTACATGATAATTACACTGTGGCATTATCCTTCCAGATTTTGGCCTTGTTTCAAACATGGTAAATTAAATGTATTAAAAACAAGGCTGGCAGTCTTGTCTCCCTGATGTGCCACGAGATCTGTTAAAAAACAAAAACAAAAACCTATCAGTGTGTCTTAATGTTTGTATGTCAAAGAACAGAGAAACATATTTATGTTCCAAAGACATGGACAGTGAAATACATAGCATGCAGACTAAAGCTAAGGAATACCGATATGTTTGGTGATGAGTTTTTATGACTTGTAAGCATTAGCAATTATATCCCCATTACTAAAATATACTATGTTAATGAGAACAATTATACTGTAGACACATTGGGAATGGAACAGATTAGAAAGAATACACTAAATTCTGGCAAATAGACTATGTGATTTTATTTAAATATTTCTGTTGACATGCTAGAATATAATTGTTATGTTGTCTGCACTGAAATTGGTGAAGGTAGAAAGAGTAAAGATGTAATCTGTATAGGCCCAGGAAAAGCTGTATCTTTCGAAGGTTTAAAGTCTTGATATATTATTTATCTTTCATGTTTGCTTAGTACCAAATTTGCTGCCTTTATTCAATGGAAATTCAGTTCATTTCTTGTATTAAATAGTTACCGACTTGATCAAAAATTCAATGGAAATGTCAATCAACCTCCTTAGCTTGTGCATCTCTTTACAGTGCTAAGTGAAATTTTGTTCATACTTAAATATTAAATAATTTCCATAGCTTAGTTGCCAAGCATAAGCCTCACATCTAAAAATATATTGAGAACTGAAAATCAATCAAGAAATTGCCCAAAGAGCCATCAGTAAACAGCCCAATCAAAGAATCTCCAGGATTGTCCCCACCCACACAGACAGGCAAGACACAGAATATCAACTGACAGCAAGCAGCATTCCTTACTTGCACTGATGATGTTATTTACTTAGGGTAATGAGACGTCTGCAAGAAAACAAGCAAGCTCAGAGAGCACCAAGGATCCTTCATTCAATCCTGAGCTACAGATATTCTCTATTATTGGTAAAGATTATTATAATTGCTAGCCAGTGTGAAAAAGTACAATATAATTAAGCTTTCATCCATGGACAGGGATATCACCATGCACATCCAGTTAAATGGAGATGGCATCTAGCAGAGCTCATAGCTCATAACCAAAATGACCTCAGAAACTAAAATGGGGATGGGGAGCTTTTAGTTTTTTCAGATCTTGTTTTTTCCCCCGAAGCATTATTCACTATTGAATATTGAATTATTGAACATGCTGGCTTGGGAGAGATAGGTTTTCATATATGAGAAATATTTCATAGCTTTTGAGATAAGCCAATCTAATCTGGGTTGATTTTGAAAAAAGCTAAGCGGAGTTAGTATAACCCTCTGGGAACATCTGATCTTAGACTAGGAAATTGAAAAAATATCCCAAAAGAAGATAGTTGGCAAATAACTTCTTATAATTTCTAAGAATATAAGTTACAAAAGTGAACAATACTGTTAGGTGTTACAAATTGGCCATTGCTATAAATCTCTTTGTGGCAACTCTAGCTGAATGCAAAGGCTGTCATAGAAAAATCAAGGACACTGATGGAATAGTAAAATAGCTTCATCGCAAGATATTTTTAGTAAAAGCAAAAAGTCCAAGAGTATATCCAATTATGTTTCTCCCTGTATATATTTCCAAAGATACCCTGAATATCTCTTGGAAGTTTATTTTTCATGCTGGGATGTTGCCAGCACACACACTTTATTTACAAATGTTCATGTTGGTTTCAGATTCCTTGTTATCCCACTTGACAATTCCAACCTTCACAAATACATGACATCTTCATAAAACTGAAGAGATATTAGATTAAATTATATTTATTATATTATATTATTAAGGTGAACTAACCAAGTACGGTTTAATTAAGTTATCTGGGAAGGTGGAACATTCATCTAGTGCTGGAAAGATTGCAGAATACCAGCCCTATCTACAGTATATGAGGTAAGTAAAGAAATGGATCTTGAAATAAATTATTGAAGGCTACTCCCAGGGTTAATATTACCAAAGTGAAATATTGAGTCAGGATGGAAAAGTCCTCTTTTGAAAAGTTAGAAAGCCCATGGATTCTGTCAGAAGAATCATTTGGAGTTCCAACTTGAGCTGGAGTTGCTCAAGAATAAATAAAAATGAAATCCAGATAGCTGTGAGGAAAGAATATTTCTTTACAAAAAGCAAATAGTTTTGCCTCTAGGGACATCTGCAGAGAGAATGGGTACAGAGACACTGTTTTGTAGAGAAGCTTATCCTAGGTGTAGAAGAATGTATGTTCTGAGGCTAGGGTGACACTTGAGAGGTTTGTGTGTTTGTTTGTTTATCTATTTATCTATCATCTATTTATCTATTTACCTATTTGTTTAGCGTATGGCACATGTTAGCCAGGGATCACCGAGGTGGCTGCCTGCCTCTGTGAAATGAATTTTTTCAGGCAGTGACATCTTTACCACGGGACACCTGAATGCTGGTAGGCAATTGGGAAAGGCTTTCATGGTTTATTTGCTCATGGGAATAGAACCACAGAGCTGCCGACCTCAGCGGTGAGCAGGTCGAGCTTCTTACCACGTGAGCCACTGCAGCACCCTAGTTGAGAGATGCGGGCAAGTGTATGTGCTAACCCCAGAGAAGGCATTGATTAAATCAATGATGTGGATTGTATCTCTTCATTTGAATTGTGTTATATTATCTTTATATTGGGTTAATAGAGTTTGTATGTTTGCTTGTTTGTGTTTGCAATTTGAAAGAAGGGTTTAATTAATTATATATTTGCAAGTTTAAAGGAATTTGGATGCTGCAAATCAATAATTTTGGGGAAACCTGAGTTAACTTATGATTCCCTGTACAATAGTTCTAACACAGTTATAAAATTTATAAATTCTTCTCATAATCCTCCTTCCATTAAAAATAAACTATGCCTTCAGAATTGTTTATGGTTTGGTTTTCTTCAGAAGGTTCCCCCAATCAATTCCTCTCTTACACTGCTTCAACTGCACCAGCTCTTATGTTTTTCTCTACCTGATTTCTATTTCACCCTTATTTGTTCAATTTAAAGTCAGATTGTCTATTAGGAACTTGTGGAAGCTTCCATTTTTTTCTCTCTACAACGTTTAGGTTGGATTAAGTGACAGTGACTGGCCCAAAGTCATTCAGTGACTTTGAACTTGTCCCATCTCTCTTGCCTCTCCTATGTTAATCGTTGTTTTTTCTCCATTGGTTTTTATGGATAACAGTCATTTCCAACACTAGTACATAAAAGTAGTGCATCAGTGTGGACCACGATGTATTTATATTGTTTTTCTCTTTGTCCTTTACATGCATTCCTTGTTTTCTCTCTCCTAACTGCCAGATCATTGATGATATTTTTCAGGCTACAATGATCATACTGACACCATTGAATCACTTGATTTCTTTCTTTGCTAAATCTACACCTTCACTTATGTCTTTCCACATTCCTCCAAGCTTGCTGCGATGCAATTCTTGTTTGTTTGTCTAAAACCTTTTAACAGTCCAGCCTGGAAAAGAATAATCAATACCAGAGGAAGACTTTCCTCAATCCTTTTCTGTCAGAATGAAGTCGTTTGAGGGGTCCTTGGTGGTCTCTAAACTTGGTTGTTTTCTTGCAGACAGCATCAGTGATGATGCTACCTAGTTGATTAATGAAATGTCTGTAAGAAAACAGCCAAGCTCAGAAAGCATCAAGGACCTCACAGTTCAACTCTGAGCTACAAATATTCTTTTCTATTGGAAGTTGTTTGTGTTATGTAATAAACAAGATGGGTTTCTGAAAAACTGCCAGAGAATTTCATCAGTGTTTTCACCAAAAAGAGTTATCTTTCCTAGATATTTCAGAAAGAAAACAATTTACATTTTTAATAGCATGTGTGTAAAGATGAAAGCTGGTTGAAAAATGCTTTTTTTAGAAGTTGAACTTGCTATTCTGCAAGGAGATATTTTGATTAATGTCACTTCTCCTTTGAAGTGCACATGGATTTGCTCTGTGGTTGAAAAAGGAAGGTGTTGAAGATGGCACTTGTCGCAGCTTATTTCTGGACTCTTCATTATTGCAAATTATTTTTCCACTTTTTCTCCCAGCAGTTTTTGCCATGCAGCTGCTAGAGGGAGCTGCTAACTAAATTGCTTCCTACACCTGGAATATTGGTGTTTGTCAGATAAAATCACATTCAAGCCAAGTTCTATTCTCTGTAGAGTTGATTTAAATCAAATCAATATATTTACTAGTTGGGACATGATTGAAAATATATTTACTTTGCTTCATCTCCTAACAGCTTTGCCTTTTAGCTGAAGCTTCCAAAGAGCAGCTAAAAGCAGCATCAGTGAAGTATACACTTTTCACTTTCCATACAATGTTTTCAGGTCTTGGAATTGCACTCAATAAAAACGGAGTGGCTTTTAGAGGTATGTTCAGATTTTTTTTTGTTTTGTTTCCCTGTCATTTCTGTAGCTTTTATTAGTCTATGCACCACAACAGTGTACTTTTGTGTCTCTAGATTCAAGTAGATTTCATTTATGGCAAGATCCCAGATATTTTGCTAGGCTCGGTGTTCTCTTCTCTGTACTAGTTTTAAAACATGAAAGGTAGGAATACACTCTCTCTGCTGGAATGATTTTTTTTTCAGGGTAAAACTTTTATTATAAAATATATATACAATTATACTGTATTTGAGTCTAATAAACAAACAACAGTGGAAAGTATGACGAAGCAAGGGAAGTTTTGCATGAATAAGTTAAGTTTTTGGGAGGATTTAAATGATAATTTTCATTAGTGGCCTCATGCCATTGAGGCCACTAATGAAAATTATCACATAAGTCTTCCCCAAAATTTATCTTGTTCATGCAAAACCTCCCTTCCTTCACATAAAGCAGGATTTTTTAAACTATAAAGTATACTTTCCTTGGAAGGTTGAGACATAATCCAGGGTAGGTGTGAAGAACCATTTAGTTACATTGATACAATAAATTCACCTTTCCCAAAATTTAAATGTACTGTTTTCATTGTTCATTTGTGTACATTTTGGTGTTTGGATTTTTAGAGGAGGAATGCACATATAGATTACATTACAGTGGTGTGCTAGCAAAATGTTTGGAAACCGCGGGACCTAAAATTTAAGGGTTTGGGATAGGGTAGGGGAAGAAAACTCCCAGCTCTGAAACAGGTGCCTCCTCCTTTGCATTATCACCCCATTCATTCTGGGCCTTTTTCTTGTAAAAAAGAGGAGACTTGTCCCCTGTGATTTCCCTGATAGAGGAACTACACCCCACATTTCTTTACCAAAGACAAAAAAGTAGCAATAGCAATAGCACTTAGACTTATATACCACTTCACAGTCAGCAGAATTAGCTTGCAGTACTGCATTCTAACCTCTGTACCACTATGACTCAAAAAGATGCCTTTTAAACCATTTGATTAACTAAACAGTTTGCTGACTGATAACAACAAACTGTTTAGAGTAAGACACATGGAATAACATATAAACACAGATGAATAGTCATGGTATGTAATCTTCTCCAAAATCTTTTTGCTTATCAAATTAAAGCATCTACTTAAGTTTTTGAAATTCCATCCCTTAACTATCTGATTAAGTTGGGAAAAATACAGCATAGGAGACATTTATTTTTAATTTCATTAATCTAAATGATTAGAATAATTGAACACCATAAAACAACATCTGCCTATCTCAAGTCCTTGGGAATGACTTGATAGGTTTGAAAAAATGTTACATCTGATCTAAATGACTGTACAATCTACCAGGAATACCAAAAATAATTGTCATGGTCCCATCAGAGCCGGGTTCGGTGGAGGAGTTGGAACTGGGATCATTGTAAAGGGGTGGCACATCTTTCTTGACATGTTTGGAGTGGCCAGGGTTGAGGATGAAGCTGTCCCAGAACTGTCAGGCATTGGGGGAGCTGGTCCCTCAGACAGAGAACTGCCTGCCTTCATAGATACAGCAAAGGATTGGCTGCTGACAGGCAGTGGTGCTGATAAGGCAGCAGATCTCCTCTGATGAGGAACAGCTGCCTCCTCCTCTGATCTGAAGGTACAGAGAGCTGAGCATAGGCAAGCCCAGAGAAAGGCTGAAAGGATACACAAGAGGAGGTCATCCACTCCTCCTCACAAGGAAACCTGGAGTGGAGTGACTTAAGGAGAAGCCTTGGGGAGTTAGTCTTTGCCAGAACAATTGTTTGTTTTGGCTTATACTCCACTGGCTTTGATCAATGTGATTTGCCTTTTGCTTTGCCTAGCCTTCAGGAATAAATCAGAATCAGAATAGAGTTGGAGGGGACCTTTGAGGTCTTCTATCTAATCCAGCACCCTGCTCAAGCAGGAGATCCTATACCATTTCAGACAGGTGGCTGTCCAGTTTCTTCTTTAAAACCTCTAGTGATGAAGCACCCTCAACTTCTGAAGGCAAGTCTTCCAATGGTTAATTGATCTCATTGTTAGGAAGTTTCTCCTTAATTCCAGGTTGCTTCTCTCCTTGATTAGTTTCTATAACTAATCAGCTTTCTTGTCCTGCCCTCTGGTGCTTTGGAAAATAAATTGATCCCTTCCTCTTTGTGGCAGGCTCTCAAATACTGGAATACTACTGTGTCCTCCCTAGTCCTTCTTTTCTCCAGACTAGCCAAACCAAAAAAATTGCAAACATTCTTCATATGTTTTAGCCTCTAGGCCTTTAATCATTTTAGTGGCTCTTCTTTGCACTTTGTTTTTCTTTTCTTTCTGCCTTTTGTTTTAGACTTTGCCCTTGTCTTGTGAGCTGCTTTTGGCTCTTTGCTTTGCTTCGTCTTTAGAGCTGCATCTTGCCTTGTACCTTGTCTTTGCCCTGAGGACTGCCATTTGTCTTGTGCCTGGACTCATGGATTCACTTAGCCAGGTGGACTGGACTTGGAACCCTGGACCTTGCCCTGTGAACATGCTCCTATTGTGTGGATCTTATTTGTAATATAGGAGTTGTTGTTTGTGAGAATGAGGGTGGCTGCCTTCAGGATAGTGTGTGGGTGGAGCTTTGCAAGTCATTGGAGCGCCATTTGCTGGAACATTCACTGAGATCAATAAGGGACTCTCTAGAGAGGCCTGCTTTGCCTTGACCAGGTGGGTCATAACAATAATTCACATGTCCGTATCCTGCTGAATTTACTATTTTTTCTTTGCCCAGGGATTGGTGTATCTCAGTCTTTATTTTTTTTTCTTGAACCCTTCAGTCTGATTGCATTTGCCAACAAATTGCTACTTTGAAATATGATGTCTATGTACTTTGCCTAGTTTCAGCCAAGTGGAACAGATGGCTAGGAAAACTGTTGTGGTTGAGGATACAAAAACCTGCTTGATTGAAGGGGTGGGGTGGGAAACATGTTGTGGACCAGCATGTGGTCAATGTCAGGTTGTGGCAGTGGCAATGTCAATTCCTAAGGGAGTAACTACTGTTAATATCTGAAGTTGTTAGTCTTGGCTGTTTCACCAGGCTGAATTCCAGAAGTGGAACCAATTATCTTTCATCTGTTCTACCTGTGGCTGAAATAGGCCAATCTGCTGTGACAAAACAATTGAAATTGTCAGGGTGTTCATTAGGCTGGAATAGCTCTGTGTGTGTGTGTGTGTGTGTGTGTGTGTGTGTGTGTGTGTGTAGACTGTGATGTATAAGATGCTAACTAATTGAAGGATTGTTAGCTCTCTTTTTAACACATTTACTACTATACATTAAAACATGAGCAGTACTGGGAATATTCTATACAGTTCTAATTATCTTGCCTTATTTTGTTTTTTGAAAAGGTGTCACTTTCCTAGGAGGAAGCAAAATGATGGCAAAGGCTTTATGGCTCTAAATGAAGGAAGATGAGGGAGATGTGGTAAGAACATAGACAGACAGGAATGGTATGGGCAATGTCACTAAAGAGAACTATTTCTCTGCAGCCTTAGAGCTCAAGATTATAAATTCAACTAAATGTAGAGAAATTCAAGACTAATAAAAGTGCTTCCTTGTATAATACTGTTCTTTTGAATGTATAAATTTGAATGGCTTTAAAAGGGATAAGATAGATCTTTCAAGTGAGAAATCTTGATGGCTGCTTAAGTCCTTTGGAAACACATTTCAGCTGCCTTAAATACCAGTTAGTAAGAGGTAACTCTGGAAGACAATTATGATATTCCCAACCGTGCTTACAAGTCGACGGAATGCATTAGTTCTGGTCACTGTATCACATAGAATACTCATGAATGAAGGCAAATATATGTGTCCCAGGATAGCGTTGTGGGGTCCAATCTGGATTGGTCACTGAGACCAGAAATTTAAACATAGAATACTGGACTTAATGATTGTTCTGATCCAGTGGCTAATAGCAAATAATATCAAATCCAATCAGACATATAGCAATAGCACTTAGACCATGGGTCTTCAAACTTGACAGCTTTAAGTCTTGTGGACTTCAATTTCCACAATTCCTCCTTGTGGTGGTTCTCTGATAGCAAGGACGCAGATGAGGGGCCTGCATGTGATGCAGGGATGGGGCTAGGACTATCAGAGAGTGTGGTGCTGCCTTTGGAGGTTGTGGAGTCTGGAAGCAGTGAGGCAGAGGACCCCGGGGAGCCTGTGTCCAGTGCATGTGCGCGCAGGGCTGCTCAAAGGAAAAAGCAGCTGAAGCAGCAAGGATGACTTGGGACTAAGGCTGGAAAGTGATGGCCCCTCCCATAAAGGATAAAAACCAGCCCTTGGGGATGTGTTCTTTGCAGGAAGCAAAGAAGTTCTTTAGACTCATAGTCCTCATTGGAGCCCTGCTTACTCAGGTTTGTTTTTGAAACTTCTGTTGGTGGATATTTTATCAGTAATTAGTATTCTGTTCTTGGCACCCTTTTGCAACCTTGAAAGGTTGCTTTTGATATTGGACAATTAAGTTTACATGTCTCTTGACTGGGAATGCACTGAATTCCAAGAGCTGCATTAAACAATGTTTACTTTTATACACAATTTATGTTTGTTTAATTTGAACAGGAACACTCCTCCAGAACACTCCTACAGTCATGTTAGCTCAGGAATTCTGGGACTGAAATTCACAAGTCTTAAACTTGTGAAGTTTGAAGACCCTTGACTTAGACTTATATACCACTTCACTGTACTTCACAGCCATCTCTAAGCAGTTTATAGAGACAGCATTTTGCCCCCCACAATCTGGGTTCTCATACCTCAGAAGGATGGAAGGCTGAGTCAACCTTTATCTGGTCAGAATTGAACTGCTGAACTGCTAGCAGACAGCAATCTGCAGAAGTAGTCTGCAGTACTGCATTCTAATTATTGTACCACCATGTCTTATAATCATCTAGTTGCTCCTGTTTACATGTATTAGTGGTATTGATTATAATTTTTTCCATTCCCTGGAAATACCTCCATGGTTGTGCTCCTTCAAATCTTCCATGACCAAAGTGGAGTCAAGAGCCCCAATGTATTATTTTACCTTCAGAAAAAGAGCAAAATCATTGTGTTGCAGAACAAACAGATGACCCCTAAAGACTCCTGTTGCTGACTTTCAGGTGGCCATGGCAGAGCCAAGGAAATTACAAAGACCAATTTCTGCACAGTACAGCTGAGTTAAAATTCATTCAGTTTAATCTTTTTTCTCACAGATTAAATGGAGACCAAGTTTTCTTTAGTAGCTACATGGGATAAAGAGCTTATCAGTCCAAGAACATAACATTACACCTAACAATTTTCTTGTTAATGATCATTCTCTTTATGTGAACCATCTGGGTACATTCAATGAAAAGTTGGGGGAAAAATGCTTCAAACTTCAACTGAGCCTAGCATCACTTTGCTGTTCATTCAACTGGTCCATCTTTTTTGGTCCATCATTCAACTGGTCCAGCTGCAACTTTTTTTTAAAGCTTGCATAAAGCCTGATATATGTTTTCTTAAGTATTCTCTGGTACTTACATGTATGGAATTCAGCTGTGTTCAGGTATTTTCCCACGTCATTATAGTTGTGCTTTTAAAGTTGTAGCAACGTTTTCGGCAGAATCTCATCTGCCATCATCAGGCTTCTGTATTGTGTTCGTCTGAAATGAACATAAT
>JANHFN010004215.1:40116-55774 GCA_032468175.1 Toxicocalamus goodenoughensis
GAAATTTTGAGTAGTTTGGAGAACTGGCAAATACCACCTCTGACTGGAGATTTTACAGTATCCTTCCCCTGCCACGCCCAACAAGCCATGCCCACAGAACCGGTAGTAAAAAAAATTGAATCCCACCACTGGTTGAAAGGGACCTTATAGGTCATTAAGTCCAACGTCCCTGCCCATGCAGGACACCCTATACTATTTCTGACAAATGACAGTCCAGTCTCTTCTTGATATTCTAAAGAGAAGCTGGCAAGTAGAATTATTCAGGGGTGGGATTCCACTGGTTCTGTGCAGCTCTGTAGAATCAGTAGTTCTGAAGAGCAGCAGACATAGAACCGGTTCTATGTCTGCTGCTCTTTTGGCCCACTCGCCCACTCGGGCTCTTACCTGACCTATATTTCCTGATTTTTCAACCTCAGCTGCTTTCTGCGGCACAGCTGTGGTTGAGAAAACAGGAAAAAAGTGCTTTTACAACTGCTGCGTACCCACACGCAGCACTGCTCAGCTGTCCAGGCAGCAAGCTGACAACAATTCACACACACACATGCACAAATTGTAAATCACTGAACTGGTAGTTACACCAGTTGGATTCTACCCCTGGAATTATTCTTATAGTTCTAACAAGGGATATATTAAGAAAAGCAATTGGTGGATCCCCTATCTTCCCTCACTGTTCCCTCTCATGGTACTTCACTACCAAAGAGAAAAACAATATCAATTGCTTTCATTAGGATACATTGAGTAGGTCTGGGCAACTGTTAAAGTAAGTGCCTGGACAGTTGATAAATATATCAAGAGTGAACCAGTTTCAGATAATCAGCTGACGACAAAAATTTTTGGGTGACTTGGGTGACACTTATTTCCTCTTATCTAATCTCACCAAATGGAGCATGTTGAGTCACAAGATTAGATTGCTGGGCTGATGAATGGCAGGCTCACATTAGAGACCCACTGCTGTCATGGGGTGGGATGAGCTCCAGCTCTTGCCAACCCAGCAGTTTGAAAGCAGGCACCCACAAGTAGACACCTTTAAAACAAGGAGTCTCCCAACTGAGCATTCCTTGGGTAACAGAATGTCACTGGCAAATTTTCTCACCATGGAAGCACTGTAAAATGCTATGGGCCAGAATGTAACCCTAAATGCTATACTATTGCTAGAAGAAAGCCTATCCCAAGGGTTTTCAAACTTGGTAAGTTTAAGACTTGTGGGCTTCACCTCCCAGAATTCCTGAGCTAACATGACTGGAGGAGCAATTCTGGGAATTGAAGTCCACAAGTCTTAAAGCTGTCAAGTTTGAAGACCCCTGGTCTATCCAAACAATTGATACCTGATTAATGCTCAGACCTGAAGTAACCTTAAGTGTAAGGTCATGAACCTGGCCTCTTTCATTATTCCCCTCCACCTTACTCTTTGCTAAATCTAAATTATGTTTTCCCAGATCCGAGCAATGTAGCTGCTTCATATTTGGCAGCAAAAGTTCCTCCCATCAAATCATCCACTAGGATGGAGGAAACCTGAGGCAATTAAAAAGAACCCATACAGGTCCCCAACCGTATGTGTTTCTCCCTTCTGTTTCCCCTTCTTTTTTCAGCCTTTACTGCACTTGGGTAATGACCAACAGTATTCTAGTCCTTTATGGGTTTTGTCAGAGTTGTTGTTGTTGTTTGTTTAAAACAAGAATATCTCTAGATGGGTAGTGCCCCTAAAATAGAGACTGTATGCAATTTCTCCTATGTTTTTGTGATGTTCTTTGTTGAATAAATTTATACAACACAAAATATTTTTAACAAAATAACCACACATTTTCACCAATAAATAGACTATTACGTTTTTGGGGGTGAATTTTGAAAAGAGAAATACAGACATTAGCAAATTTAATTCCACAGTAATTCTGCTTTCATAAAACTCCCCTTATATAATCCATTTTAGTTTTTTTTCCCCATTCTTACTTGCATATTCCTCAAACCTATGGACACTTCCTGGAATCAACAATATGTAAAAATGCTGATTTTCCTGCAAAATAATCTCACAAATGAAATTATTTAAAACCAAGTGAGACCCTATCTTATTAACCTTTCTTTCTTTCTTCTTGGTAAGACCTTCCCAGGGAAATCTTATCTTATATATTACTATTGTAATTGATATGCTGAGCTCTCAGAAAGAGCAAAAGTTAATTATTTTCACAATAATATTGTTGCTCTCTGATAGTGTTAAAATGTACAAACTTATGCTTTATGCATAACTGATGATCTATGCTTCCAAAGGGGATATTATGTTTAATATGTTCATAATCAGTAGATAAATATTCCCTAAAGAATAGGTTCCTGATGTGATAGCTTTCCAAGCTGGAATGGCAACAGTAAACTAAAGATGAATATATAATGTTATATTTCAGTCCAACAAACAATTTATCTCTGAAGTGAACTGGGATTTTCAGCTATATTTTATGTATCTGTTGTGAAAAACATTTTCACATAACAATATGTACGTCTTGAATACCTGTCAAGTATAGACTTTTTTTAATAGGCTTAAATAAATAATACAAAGCAGAGAAATTTTGGAATATGGAGTTCACTATATCTTGGGTGCTATATATTACACTGAAAATATATTATTCCTAAGTACCTAACAAATAATAATTGAGCTGGAACATTATGTTCCAAAATCTTAGTCAAACATACATTATCTCCCAAATAAGGCAGAGGTCTCCAAACTTGGCAACTTTTAAGACTTGTGGACTTCAACTCCCAGAATTCTCCAGCTAGCATAGCTGGTAGTTGAAGAACTGGTAGTTGAAGTCCACAAGTCTTAAAGTTGCCAAGTTTGGGGACCCTTGAAATAAGGGATGATGTATCCTTTAAAGAAAAATAGATGCAGTCTATGTTTACCCTGAACATTTATGAGGAAAGGGTATAAAGTAACAAAATGAAACATTAGAACAAAAATAACAAAATTAATGTGTTTTAATGTGTTTTAATTTTTTTAAAAATTACCTAAATGACAAGTTGCAATCACTTGCACACTTTTTCCATGTATATCTTCATCATCTCTGGCATATGAAAATAATGGGAGAAATTGTGGTAAAGATATAATCTCTTTGAAATTTAAATCTCATTCTTAATTTTATTGTTATTGCAGTTGTGAATTCATATTGGCTGTATGCCATGAACTGATAATGACAGCTGAACATTAGACTGAGTCCTATGGATATTGCAGGGATGACTGATAAGCTCTCAGAAATTGGTTTTATAAGATGGATTACTTGCATTAAATTTATATTTATGTCAACAGTCTAAATGATTGGCTTGTCAAAATATATCAGTGATGCAAAACCTTTATTGGGCTTATGCTTTATCTTTTAAAAGTTTTATCATTGTTCAGACATTCTTTTTTTATCCTATTTCAATTACAGAATTTGTATGTGGAAGAATTAATTTATCAACTAGGTATTGAATAATTCTGAAAGGAAAGAATAATAATCTACAAAATATTTTCAGGTAGTCCTCATTATCTGTGGTGTCACTATGTGTGGTTTTGCTTATCTGCAATTGGTAAGTAGATGTCACATCTTATTAATTGCAGTAAAGAGTTTTACATATACCTGTCTTGAAGGGCTTTTTGTGCATTTTAAATGTTTACAAAATGATAGACCTACTTTTGCATATCCATAATGTATCTTTTTCATGATGTTGCTGTTGACAGTGTCATTTTCGGCAGCTGTTTAGCTGGCTCTTAAATCTCATAAATCCTTCTTAAGTTCAATCACTTTTCCTTTTTAAGTACAAAATATACAGTATTATTGTTCTTTAGCTGCTGCTAAAAGGATATTAGAGGAGCACTAAGAAAATGTAAAGGATTTAAATTTAAAGGATTAAAAAAAGTAACCTGGAAAACCTATGAGACCTATCTGAAGAATTCTCTGTCTTCACAAATGGGTGGCATGGAAATTAAGTACGCACACAACTAAATAAACACGTGTGTAAAGATGAGTCTCAAGAAGGTGATAAAAGCAGCCTAAAAGTAAATAATCAGTTAATTAAGTTACTGTTCAGACACTCTTTCTGGCCATGCCTGCTAGAAAAAGAAAGGTTCTGGCATGAGATGGACCTTTAGAAAGAAAGCAGAAGAATCATTTTTCTAAATTGCCCTTTTTTCTTTCAAAACCTTTTGCTCAGCCAGGTCTTCTTCTGATGGAGTGTCCCTTTATCTGTTGGCATCTTCTGGGGCAATGTGACCCTTCATTTTCAGTCTGTGGTTTAAGTTCTTCAAATGTGCAAGGACAAGAACCCACAATACCAGTTTCTTAAGATGTCAGACTGCAAATCTCGACTTGATTTCAGGTCTGTCTTGCTTCCGATTTCTACCATTTAAGCCTGGATTACCTAACTCAGTCTCTAATGAATTCCTATCCAGCCAAGGCATGACAGCCAACCTTTTTTAAATTTATCAGAAAGTACTAAACACCAAAAGCCATTTATCTTGAATGGTGACAGGTCTCTCCATCTGCTCTGCAGCCCTTCCAGGCAACAAACTTGGACACCACAATAATAGATGACACATGGATGCTTAACTACTGCCCTGCGTGGCCGGAGATGAAATGTGCCAAGCAATCAAGTAATGGCTTGGAAGGGAGTTGCTTAATTACTTGCAAGATATGACTGAGGAACCTGTAGCAGATACTAATCACAGCTGAGTTTATTTATTCAGGTTTGTACAGTCTGATTGAATGAACTGCTTTTTTAAAAAAATATATCTTCAGGGGAAATTTGCAACATTGGGGTTTATTTCCCCTAATTTGATAAAAATAAACTGAGACAGAAGATCATTGCAAAGGTCACTTTGTGATAGTAAATGCTAGAGGGAGAGCTGTCAAGGTGAGGCATGACTAATCAGAATAATCTAATCAGCCTGTGAATGAGTAACCTAATATAATTATACATTGGCTTCTAGGGAAGGCACTGAAGAGATACATTCTTAATCCTTAAAATAATCTTCTTGTTTCAGATGCAGGAATATAAAAAAAAACTTTCTGAAATCCAGAAAAATCACAATCTATACAAAAGAATAAGAACAGAAGATGGGAAATCTTAGGTGCTCTGGTCTTTTTTCTAGGTTTGGTGGCCACAATCCCAAAAAATATCTAAGGAAATATAAATGCAGACCGATCAGTGATATATGCCCATCGTTTAATCAATATTATTTCGATACTATTATCTCGTATCAGACAACTTTAAGGGATTAAAATGTTCAAATGCTGACTTTGTGGTTGTATCAATTATTCTTTGCACGCTAAAGCACACGGTGGAAATCAGAATATTTTCAGTTGCACAGTTAACAATGAATAGTTTACATAAGAAATTTGCACTGAATTTAGCCAGGATTACAGAGGCTTTCCAAATGTTGCAGTACAGTTGTGCTCACAGTTCCAGCTAAGGCCCTCTCTTAGGGAACTCCATTCCTTTCCAACTCATCACCTCAAGCAGGTCCATAACTTTGTGGCCCCTACTGCAACTTAGAGCGATAGATGTTTGATTTGATTCTGCATTTCTTTCTTCTATTTCTTTACTATTTATTAAAACTATATGCTGGCCATCTCACTGTCGCATAACTTTAAATAGATTACAGCATTATAAAAAGAGAATATAAAACAAAATATTGTACCATAAATTAAAACATTAAATTTAATTTTTAAAAAAACTAAATGATAAATGATAAATGGGATAGAGGTGGAATCTTCTAATCTATTAAACACCTCCAAAATGTGATGCCCCCATTGGGACCCCAAATCAGTTTTCAAATCCCTCCAGAAGAACAAGCAGATAGAGGCAGATCTCACCTGAGAGGCACAATATTCCTGAGGGTAGGAGCAAAGGCAGAAAATTCTCTCTCCCAACAGCTACAATTCCTTGGTCATGAATGAATGAATGAATGAATGAATGAATGAATGAATGAATGATTGAATGACTGACTGACTGACTGACTGACTGACTGACTGAATGAATGAATGAATGAATGAACGAACAAATTCTTTATTGGCCAAATATGATTAGACACACAAATAGTTTGTCTTGCTGCATGTGCAGTCTACATAAAAAGAAAAGATACATTCATCAAGAACCATAAGGTACAACACTTAATAAAGTCATAGGCAATTTACAGTCAATATAAATTGTAGAGATACAAGCAACAAAGTTACAGTCATACAGTCACAAGTGGGAGGGGAGGGGTGAGAAGGAGTGATGAGAAGATTAATAGTAATAGTAGTGCAGACTTTGTAATAGTTGGACAGTGTTGAGGGAATTATTTGTTTAGCCGGGTGATGGCATTTGGGGGGAGAAAAACTGTCCTTGTGTCTAGTTGTTCTGGTGTGCAGTGCTCTATAGCGTCATTTTGAAGGAAGGAGTTGAAACAGTTTATGTCCAGGATGTGAGGGGTCTGTAGATAAATCTAAGCAAATCTAAGTGCTATTTCCTTAGATCTACCTAAGAACAGCCTATTGCTTTGATTATTGTAGCATCGGAGCAGCTTCTGGGGTGATAAGACTTGATTGACTAAATGGGTCCTTGTTGAATCAACAGGAAGATTATTATTAAGTAGTATTTTAAATGCAGAGGACAGAGCTGCCTGAATAGAGGGGAACAAAAGAAAAGGGAAGACTCTGGGTTAGTGTGGAAGGAAAAGTTAAATAATACAAAAGGGTTATTTTAGAGGAAAAAAGAATGCCTGCCTAGGTGGTATATTGACTAGCTGATTTGTTGCTACACTTCACAGTTAGCCTATTCATTTTCTTGACAATACACTTTTAGACAGATAGATGTATTGGGTACCTGACAAATTGGCAGTCTGGAGCCAACCAACATGTAGTTTTACGTTCCATCACTTGAGCTGGTGTAGCCCTCCTCATGTGTCCTTGGATATAACTTGTTGCCTGCTGTGTGGGGTCCTTAGTGCTTTCTGAGCTTGGCTTTTTTCTTGCAGACATTTCATTACCCAACTAGGTACCATCATCAGTGCTACTAAGGAATGGGGCTTGCTTTCATTTCTTATACTAGTGACTGTCAGTGTTGATGAGAGTGGACATAATGGTTCTTTGATTGGGTTGTAGTTTAATCTTCGCTTGTTTGTCTGAGTTTGTAGTTTCTTGATCAGGGTATTGTTTGCTCCTTGATTGTTGGTCTGGTGTTTCATTTTGGTGTGAATCTCTTGGTGTTGATAGCTGGTGAGAAGGTGTTTTTGTCTTTTTGTTTCCTTTTTGGGCTTTTTGGTTGTCTCTTTCGAGTGGTGCGTAAATGTTGCTTATCTCTATGTGCCTGTTGATGGAAAATTTTGCGGAGTGCCAGAGTTCCAGGAATTGTCTAATGGTTTTTTGACTTTTTTTTAAAAAAAATCTCACCTACTGCTACTGTGTTTTTCCAAGGGATCCCCCTCTTAGTCTGTGTTTTATTTGGTTAATTCGTTTTTCTTTATGTCGAAGGATGAGAAATGAGGATGGAAAGCAGTAGATCCAAGAAAAGGAAGGTTGGGTAGGATACCACTCTGTAATACATTCTCTACAGTCCAAAGCTTCTCTTAGCCGTCTCAGTATGACAATTGCTTACTTATTTAACTTCTCTCCAGTTTCTCTAGCAGTAACTGCGCAGAAATCAGAAGGGAGCATACCTTGAGCTTAACATCTTCAGACAGCAGGTTGCCTAAGACTTTAGACAGCACTGAGTTGAAAAATCTCAAAAAACAACAACCCTATTTCTGATGTATTTCACTTTATTTTTAGTTTTTAAAAAATGTTCCTCAGTTGATCAAGTACATTTTATCAGAGCTCAGACAGTTAATGACTGTGGTTATTTTTCTCTTGGGAAAATCAGCATAATAAATACTATTGACTCTGCTAATGAAGAAGAATGGAATGATCTGGAGTTGAATCGCTTTCAACCAACTGAGCCTGAAACCTATCCTTGCTTCTCTTTCTTTGCCTGTGTATCCCATCAACACCAGTCAGAGCTGGAAGGGACCTTGGAGGTCTTCTAGTCCAACCCCACCTTGCTCAAGCCATGTTACAGCACGTTAAAATTCATGCCATGTTACGGCATTTGATTCTTGCTCGCTGAAATGAAATGCTGGATGTGAGTGAGACGTAGCACGTCTCCCCACTCCTGAGAGAAGGTTACTGCAAAATCCCCATTCCCTCCCCACCCCACTAACCTGCTTTCCAGCTCCATTCTCCTGTGCAGGGCAACCAACAAAGACCCAGCCGATCAGCTGGGACTCGGGAGAGGCAGAGAATAGATGGGGGCAGGGCCAGTCAGAGGTAGTATTTGTTGGTTCTCCAAACTACTCAAAATTTCCGCTACCGGTTCTCCAGAACTGGTCAGAACCCACTGAATATCACCACTGGTTCAAAGTAATAAATCTATTGCAAAAAAGGCTCGGAGGCAATTTAATTCCTCAAAGATTACTTTTATTGGAAATACCATATTGACACATATCGGGTGAAAACCAACTCTGAAAACTCCTGTGCTTTTCACCTTATTAGAAAAATAAAAGTATTTCCTGCTTTCTCAAAATGATCAGCCATATGGTCCAATCATTGTGCAGTTCGACAACTGGGTGGCATCACTCCACCTTCTTCCGGCCAGGTGTGAGAATGTCCTTGGTTCCCAAGAGAAAGTATTTTGTTTTGGCTACAATAATCCTCTCTATCTCAAATCCCCCCCTCCCTGACCGTCAGCTCCAGTGTGGCAACACTGAAGCAAGCAAAATGGACAAGGACAAGCTTCAGGGTTGACACAGGGTTGAGCTTGTTCAGCTTTCCAGTTCAGCCAAAAGAACGGAATGAGAAACATGTGAAGGATGTTTTGGGGTAACCATATTACAGAAGCGAGAAACAGCTTGATTCCTAATTTTTATAAAACTATTTACAAGGCAAAGATGTGTTTCAATTTAATTTCTTGGCATGAGCAAAAACAGCAACAAAACACAGTAGCAAATATTTACTCTTTAAGTGGATCAGGCTTCCAGACAGCAATATTTATTCCTTCATAGCTTTCTTCCACTCCAGATCATTCTGCTATTTTATTCCAAATCATTTTACTATTAAAACTTGACTCTGGAAAGAGTGCAGAAAAGAGCGACAAAGATGAATGGGAGGGTTCGAGGTTAAAACATATGAAGAACGGCTGCAGGAATTGGATATGTCTAGTCTAGTGAAAAGAAGGACTAAAGGTGACTTGATAATATTGTTCCAATATCTCAGGGGCTGCCACAAAGAAGAGGGAGGGTCAACCTATTCCCCAAAGCACCTGAAGGCAGGACAAGAAGCCATGGATGGAAACTAATCAAGGAGAAATTAAACCTAGAACTAAGGAGAAATTTCCTAATAGTTAAGAACAAGCAACCGGTGGAACAATTTGCCTTCAGAGCTTATGGGTGCTCCAACACTGGAGGCTTTTAAGAAAAGACTGGATAGGCCATTTGTCTAAAACGGTATGGGGTTTCCTGCTTGAGCAAGGGGTTGGTCTAGAAGACCTCCAAGGTCCCTTCTAGCTCTATTATTCTCCTATCCTCTTATTTTGTTACTACTGAGCCTTTAGCATACATGTGTATATGTCTGCCAATATAGAGCTAGTACTTGACTTTTTAGAATAATGGAGCCTGGAATTTCATGACAATTGTCAGTCCAAGCCATCCATGTGATCAATCTGATTTTACAACATTTTTTTGATAACACCAAAGATAGTGGTCATTAAGTAAATACTGCAGGTGTTAAGCAAACCCATTGTCTGCAATGGGCATTTTTGGTAGAAATCTCCATTATGGGAGTTTTTCAAAAATAGACTGGATGACCATTTGACTGGGACAGCATAGGGTTGGACTAGAAGATGCCAAAGTCTTTTTCAGCTCTATGACTGTGTGTTCTAAGTAGACACTATTCTTCACAAAGCAACATAGGTTTTTTCAAGTGGCAACTGGACTTTCTGGTTTTTCTTTGAAGAGATGTTTCACTTCTCATCCAAGAAGCTTCTTCAGTTCTTTTAGCGAGTCGTTAAGGTCACCTAGAGGTTTATCTGTGTCATTCAGAGTCACCTGAGTTATGCAAATAAGTATGGAGCCTTCTTGGAATTGTTGAAAGGACTGTGTTGAAGATTGGAGATCGATGATGTCGTATTCCTCCCCCTGTATTGTATATCACAGATAATCCTCCAGGTGACCTTAATGACCCACTAAAAGGATGCAAATGACCAGCTGTCTGCAAGGAATGTAAATCCTTCCATTCCCCACCCTCAAGTCAGAGGTGAAGAAGCTTCTTGTATAGAAGTGAAATGTCTTCAAAGGAAAAAAACCAGAAAGTCCAGTTGCCTCTTGAAAAAGCACCTTTGGGACAACCATGACCAGATGACTGGGTACTTATGTGATCCAGAAAAAAATATTCATTTGCAAGTCTGTGCCTGGGGCATGTGCAGTTCATGTGGGATCAGCTTTACTCACATAAAAGGGAGTGCAATGGCTCAGTGACTAAAGAGACTGAGGTTACCAGCTGGAAAGCCAATAGCCAGGTTCAAGACCCAAGCACCATGTGACAGGATGAGTTCCCATTATTCACCCCAGCTCCTGCCTACCTAGCCATTCAAAAGCATGCAAATGCAAGTAATGTCAATGTTCCAAGTAACACATCCATTGAAAGCAGAACTCCGAGGCAGGCAGTTTCCTCAAAGAACAATTTATTGGATATATCATATTGGCACAACTAGTGAAAACCAACTCTGAAAGTTCCTGTGGTTTTCACCTAATTAAAAAGTGAAAGTTCTCCCTTCCCCTCAGGTCATCAGTCACATTGTCCAATAGTGGTGCTAGCAGGTTGCCTGGTTACTCCGCTCCTCCTCTTCTCAGTCACCTGTTGGAATGACCTTGGTTCCCACAAGACAACTCTTTATTTTGACGGCCAAACCGACCTATCTAAGATTCCCCCCTCCCTTTCTCCCCCTCCCGTTTGGAGCAACCACGAAGCCTCAAAGATGGCCTGAGCCAGATTCACTTCAGGGTTGACAGTGAGTAGATAAATAGGTACCACTTCAGTGAAAAGATAACAGCATTCCTTGTGCTTCGGTGTATAGTTATGCTGACCGCATGACCACAGAAGCATCGTTGGATAATTCTGACTCCCTCGGCTAAGAAACAGAGATGACTCAACTGGACCAGGGAAGACTTTACTTTTTATTCACGTAAAAATAATTCCCAACCATCTTTCCTTCCTGATGCTCACACACTGCTTTCAAGATCGTTACAAATTCCATGCAAAAGTGCGGAATGACATTTTTGGAACCTGATAAAGCCTTCGCCATATTGGCAGGCAGGGAGGCAGGTGAGGGAGCTGCATAAACCTGCTGGAGTGCTGAGAGTCTTGTCAATCTCTTTAGCAATGATCTCTTCCATGAGAGCTGTCATTTTGAGCAGTCGAGTTGGGGCTTCCTTTGAGCAATCTGTCACTATCCCGTGATATCCTCCTCTGGTTAGTCACTGCCAGTTCAGACCCCCATCAGTGCACAAGCTCTCCGACATCAAGGTGGAAATTAATAAAGGACAGAGCAAAAGCATCCAACCATATTGTCAAGTCCTAAATATAACATAAGATCTTCCAGAGGGAACTAGAGGTCAGTTTCATTAGGTTCATCCATCAATGCCAGCTCTGAGCTTTTGTGTACTTATTTTTCAGCCTCCTGGAACAAGAGAGAGAGAGAGATAATTTGCTCATGTTCTGTCTAAAGGAGCATATAATTAACTGGCAGAATGTAGCCTTGTGGGTGTCGATGAATTGTGCCAATAATATGCGGATGCAATGAAGAGTCCTGGATGCATTTCTGTAAGCCAGGAGAAGCAATTGCAACAAACAGTGGAAAAAGGTATCTTTTTGGTAAACTTCCCGGAATCTTGTTCTGCTTGCTGCAATTCAATTTCATTCTCTTTCCAATATGGTTAGACTAGTGTTTCTCCATCTCAAATGCTTTAAAAGGTGTGGACTTCAACTAGTTAGCAGGGCTGGTTGGGAAATTCTGGCAGTTGAAGTCCACACCTCTTAAAAGTAGTTGACATGGAGAAATATTGGTTTAGTTAGTGAATACATAATTGCCTTTCTGTGTATTTAGTTATTCCCCGGAAGTCCATTTTAATCTGTTAAAATAAATGAATATCCATGTTTAAATTAATCATAAGCTCACTAAATAAGGAATTTGCAATTTGCTTTCAGTTTATATTCTACTGCAGAGGTCTTCAAACTTGGCAACTTTAAGACTTAAGCATAGCTGGCTAGAGAATTCTGGGAGTTGAAGTCCACAAGTCTTCAAGTTGCCAAGTTTGGGGACCCCTGTTCTACTAGCCTGTCCTGTCAATGTTGGTGGAAATGAACTTGCAAGTTTTTTGGTTGGGTTGTTTACTGATAGCTTGTTTGATAGTTCCTGGATTGTTCAACTTAGTAGGGAAATATTTTGTCTAAAATTGCACCTGAAACCTTGCCTAATCTGAAGCAAATCCTACTGAAATGAGTTGGATTGTTTTACTATCGCAGCCACCGGATACCTTGGTTCACTTGCCAGAATATGGTTTGCTTGGTTTAGTTTAGCATATTGTGTAAATCCAGACTTTGGGTTTTATATCTCATGGTTTGTGGCTTATAGAGATTTGTCAGTAGGGAAACTGTGGCTTATTTAGGTAGTTCTTGCTTAAAAGAGGGCTGTCAAACTTGTGGCCCATGTACTGGATGCATCACACGCTGGCCACACCCATGCCTGGTTTAGCAAAGAGGAAAAAAAGTTGCAACACGTAAACGTGATGCTGCCATGATGATACGAGTTTGATACCCCTGGCTTAAAGAGACTAGCAACTCTTTAAGCAGAAAATCACATGGATTGTGACCTCACTTCTCTTTTGGTTGTGAAGCAAAACTGTAACTTTTACTTCGGCCTTGTCTATTTAACGCTGCTTATCATAAACCGGTTATGAAGCACTTGAATGGCGATCATGTGATCTCAAGATAATGCAATGGTCATAAAAGCAAGGATTAGTCACAAAGCTATTGCTTTTACATTGTTGTAACTTCAAACACTCACGAAACAAGATAGTCAGTAAGCAAGAGTGTGGTGGAAATAGCCACGGCAAGTGGAGTGTATAAACCCATCCTTCGTTACTTGTAGATTATCAGACAATTAAGGGAAGTCCAGTTTCATATGTCATTTAAATAGCACTTGGAGAGCTCCAAAGACTGTTTCTTATGCTTGCAATAATAGTAATGGCAACAATCGATCCCTTTAATATCTAAATCTATAATAATTATAATAGCAATAATGCAGTCATGAGAAAAAATGTCTAAGCATTCGTCACTGGTCTGACTTTGCTTAGATGGTAAGCCCAGCCAAGGAGGGAGCTTGAGAAGGTGACTTGTTTTGATAAGTGGTTATCAAAACACCTCCTGCAAAATAAAGCAAGAGAGGTGGCTCTCCATACTTGACCACACCCAAACCTACCAACTATTTATTCAGCAAGTCTAGCCATGCAGCTCTCCTAATCCATCTTTCAGCTGGCTGATTTATCAACATCTCTCGTAAGAGAATAGCAGAGTTGGAAGAGACCTTGGAGGTCTTCTAGTCCAGCCCCCCCCTCAAGCAGGAGACACTATACCAGGGGTTTCAAACTCAAAGCCCACGGGTTGGATCCGGCCCACTGGGTGCTTAGATCTGGCCCATAGGGCCGTCCTGGAAACAGTGAAGGACCCATGGTGCCTCTGTCAGTGAAAACAGAGCTTGGGAGGGCTGTGCATGGCCTTCTTGGGCTCCATTTTCATTGGTAGGAGGTTGCAGGAGGCCGTTACAGCTGAAAATGGAGCTCGGGAGCCCATTTTCGATGGCAGAGCACTCGGGCCAACACAGGTGCCCCTACACAAATGATGTTGAGCAGGCCATGTCCCCCTGGCCATGCTCCCCCCCCAGGTCAAACACAACCCTGATGTGGCCCACAATGAAATCGAGTTTGACACCTCTGCCCTATAGCATTTCAGACAAATGGTTGTCCAATCTCTTCTTAAAAACTTCCAGTGTTGGAGCATTCACGACTTCTGGAGGAAAATTGTTCCACTGATTAATTGTTCTCCCTGTCCAGAAATTTCTTCTTAGTTCTAGGTTGGTTCTCTCCTTGATTAGTTTCCATCCATGGCTTCTTGTTTTACTCTCTTTCTTTCACCATCTTGGTGCCTCTGTCAGACTGAAGATCCACACTCAAAACGGCATACATGGTAAAAGGGGCAGGTCCCTTGCCTGATTGCACTGAGGCTTCTTCTCAGTGTGGCTGATGGTTTGGTGGTTCAGGAGGTAATGTTTCCAGTAGGAAAACTGCCTACTCAAATACAGTTGTTACAGTGTACATAAGATGCTTGCTCTCTAAATGCCTATGGAGATTCTCAGTCATCCAGATCACGGTTGTCCCAAAGATGCTTTTTTTTTTTTTCCTAAGAGGCAACTGGACTTTCTGGTTTTTCTACGAAGATGTTTTGCTTCTCATCCTAGGAAACGTCTTCAGCTCTGACTGGACAGTGGAGAATGGAAGGATTTATACTTCTTGCAGACAGCTGGTCATTTACATTCATTTGGCAGGTTGTTAAGGTCCCCTGGAGGTTTATCGGTGTCTTCAGGGTCACCTGAGTAGTGCAAATGAGTGTGGAACCTTCTTGGAACTGTTGAAAGGACTACACTGTAGACTGGAGATAGATGTTTGGAGAGGGCTGTTCAATTTTGACAGAGATGGCCTCTTTGACCCCTCTTTCAAGCCAGCAATCCTCTCTGTCCAAAATATGGACTTTGTTGTCTTCAAAAGAGCAGCCTGTGTCTTTTAAATGCAGACAGACTGCTGATTCTAGTCCTGATATTTTTGTTCTTCTATGTTATGCCATGCATTTGATCTGTAAGTGCCTGGTGCTGTAGGAGCAAGAGAGCTGGGTTGAAAGGCCTTGACTTACACTCTTCAAAACAGGAATGGCCTTGCAGGATGAATGCCCAGTGACTCTCCATGTCTACACTATCCTGAAGAAGCCTATAGATGCTAAGCTAAATTCTCTTTCCACAGTCACCCAATACATCCTTTTAGCAAAAAAGATCTTGAATATCTTAAAACTGACACATGTCACCTTTTCAAGATGAAAAGACCTCTCATTTCCTGGAACAGCTAATAATGACTTACTGTGGTTTCACATATGGATTGGGGAATGAAGTAGTGAAGGGAAATTTATGGGGACAAAGCAGAAGTGCTTAGGACATTGGAAATCTGGAGGACTAGATGCCAGTAGGAAAAAGCCCATAGCTTCAAATTTAAGATAGTTTGGGGAGGAATTCTGGAAGGTTTTGCTTTGAAATAAATGTATACAGAGGGATTTGTAACTATTAACAGTGTTGAAAAGAGAACAATAAATTAAAACTATTTCTAATTCCTGCCCTTACAGAGAAAATAGATGGCTTTGAAGGTCAGAGGAAAAGTAACTTGAGTTAATGCAAATCTTCTCTTTCTTGCTCCTCTTTCCTTTCCTTTTATTTTATTATTTATTTATTTATCTTTGTCAATTGCTTACAAGATAATAGGTATAAGTAAAAACATAGTTATGAATACATGGATACATATAAGAAAAAT
>JANHFN010004215.1:86725-110361 GCA_032468175.1 Toxicocalamus goodenoughensis
TTCCATTTGCACAACAGCATGTGAAATGGATTGTCAATCAGTGTTGCTACCTAAGTGGACAGGTTGATTTCACAGAATGGGATTGACTTGGAGTTACATTGTGTTGTTTCAATGTTCCCTTTATTTTTTTGAGCAGTGTATATTAGAAGCCGAATTAAATTCAAGCAGGAATGGCTTCTTTATATATGATACATTGCACAGAAAAGCAAATGTACACTTTTCGAATATGATCTATGAAAAGATTATGAGACAAGTAAAAATAGCAGATAAAATGACTTAAACAAATAATATGAATAACTGAAATGTTCATCGTAAAGTACAACTATTTAGGTTAGTGTTTGGAAACAAAGGGAAAAGCAGAAGGATCATGATAAAATATCTCTATGGTTTTTTATTTATACTTTTAAAAAACTCCATTTTATACCTTTAACTTTCTAAAAAAAAAGACTTGTTAAAAGCTTAAAAAAGAATAGGAAATTTAGGAGACATGGGGGCTCACTAAAAAAAGAATCATGTAGCCCCAAAAGTATCCATAGCTGGATTGCTTTTATGTATTAAATATCAATCTTTGAATAATTTCTTTTCTTTTTTTAATAAAGAGGAAACTGAGAATTTGGTAATATTTCCTATTGAAGAGACTGTAAATTCTGGGTCAATGATTTGTAGAAAAAGACTTACTCCAATGTGATTCCTCTTTCTTTATTCATAGTAGTAGATTTACTCTATTTTCCACAAACTTGGAGTCTTGCAACACAGGACCTAATAAAGATAACTACCTCCTCAGTTGTTGTTGTTTTAAATAATACTTTGTGGGGACAAAACAAAAGGCATATAACTCCAGATTTTAGCTTTTCCAGATTTTTCTGTTACTTGTGCTAGCTTGACTCTGGACCCCTCAAAAACCTAGAACATTCTTCATAAAGAAAATAGTAGGTCAACATAACAGCTGCATTCTACACAAACACCAGAACTGGAATGAAAAACATAAAAAAAGAAATGAAAAAGACTGGGAAACTTAACAGAAAGTAGACATGGCAATGTCCAATAAATTAAGAAGGACAGAGAGACCTTCAAACATATTTTTAAAATGGGGTTCTTTTTGGGAAAGGAGAAAACCCCCCTCCCCTTCTCTAAGATAGGGCATGGTATGGAGTAGAGTAGAGCATGAAGCTCATCTTTACCCATTACATAATGCTAAAGAAAGATAACTACATTACAACTACTATTGGGGGATAGTTGTGTGTGGGGTCTGAGAGTCTACTTTCCCCATTTGTTTAGATTCTGAGGCATGCTATTCATCTTTGAATAACATTAGTTATTCAATGCTCTTTCCCATGTTCTTGTGACACATAATGGAAGTACATCAGTGACTCAACAATAAGAAACTTTGATACCTTGCACTCATTCTCTGCATTCTATATAGCAGCAGTTCGAATCTAACATTTTCTATTTCTATTGGGGTTTTTCCCCCCCAGCATTGTTATTTTTTCACAGGTCAACAGAAAGACTTTACGGTTTTTGCATCACCTGACATATATAAAACCAAGTACATGTCAAGGAATTTATGTCTTCATTTTTTAATATTTAAATGTATGGTTTTATCATAGAAAATAAAATATAAAACAGTATAATAAACAAACAAAATGAAACAAAAACATACATTCAACAATAACAAAAAAGAAAAAATAGTGTAGAAAAATGGAGGAAAAAAGTGGTCAACTAAATTTTAAAAGCAGTCAACAGACATATATTTTCTTATATGTCTGCAGTTTCAAACTCAGGTCTTGAGAAATTGGAATACACCAGTCTGTCTGAAACCATTGAGAAACTATCCCATGAGGCTTGCTTTATTTGCAGTTTTGAAGAGATTGGAAAACTAACAAAATTATAATCATAATATGATTTTCACAGTATAACGACTTATAGCTAGTGATTGATAGCACACACCCATGATCCAAATAGGCCTTGCTTAAACTGTTGTATTTTATGAACATTCCAAAGCAATATATTTTTTATGAAAAACTGGTAGTAATAGGTTATTTAATGCAGATCTCGAGTGAATAAGACCTTATCTGCTTCTCCCTAATCTAAGAGCAAGTTTCTGGATATTGGTTTCATTATAGTACAGCTCATTTGTCTTTGACTGAAGAGAAGAAAATTGAAAAATGACAAAAAAGAGGGTGATAAAACTGAGTAAGACCTAATGAAATACAACAATGAGTAAATTCAAAGGAGAAAATATTTAATTAGGTACTAATTATCAGTTGTAAATGTAGATATACATATATCTGCACATATATTCTCTTATTTTACATATTTTCTGTCTGAACTTCAGCAACATCATTTGGGGGAAGTTTTAAGACAAGGAGTTTATGAAATTTGGGAAAAAATGTTGAAGGGATTCAGTGGATTTATTTTATATTTATAACTCTAAATTGTTAAAGCAACACTTACAGCCCTTAATTCATCAGTGTGTTTGCCTTACATTCAGGGTTTCTCAGACAGGGTTTCTGACAGAGTTTCTCAGCCTTTGCAATTTGAAGATGGGTGGACTACTTCATTTTCCAGAATTCTCCTGACAGCTTGGTAGCTGGGGAACTTTTAGAGTTGAAGTCCACACATTTTTAAGTCACCAAGGTTGAAGATGAAATATTGTTTTGAGGTATTTAAGCTGTAAGATGGAAGCTGCCTTATAAAAATGCAGAATGCTAGCTGGGAATTCTAGGAAATGTAGTGATAAGTTATCTTGCTGACACCAGGGTGGAGAAGGTTATTCTAGAGCTGTACTACATTGTTGTGAAACTGACTATGTTCATTAAGTAAGACGGTGATATTTAAGCATAGGGAAAACTATTTTTTTAAAAAACAACATCAACAGAACAGAATAACAGAATTGGGAGGGACCTTGGAGGTCTTCTAGTCCAACCTCCTGCTTGAGCAGGAGACCATAACCATTCCAGACAAGTGGCTATCCAGTCTCTTCTTAAAAGCCTCCAGTGGTGGAGCACCCACAACTTCTGAAGGGAAGCTATTCCACTAGTTAATTGTTTTCACTGTTACATAATTTTTTCTTAGTTCTAGATTATTTTTCTCTTTCATTAGTTTCTATCCATTGTTTCTTGTCTTATATTCTGGTGCTTTTGAAAATAGGTTAACCCCCTCTTTTTTGTGGCAGCCCCTCAAATATTGAAGATTGCAGTCATGTCACCCCAGTCCTTCTTTTCACTAGATTAGATATGATACGTATTTTGTAGGCTTCCCACCACTTATATAACCTTGTTTCAAGCACCAAAAATATATATTTTTGAGCTACAGTTTGACAAATAGATGTTCTTCATTCTTTTGTTTACATGATATGTCTGTGTAGTGGATTTGATTTGATTAGCTATCTTGAGAAGGCAGTAATGCTAGGAAAAAATGGAACAAAAGAGAATAAGAAAACTAGAAGGAAGATGGACAAACACCCTTATAACGGTAATGGTGTCCCTAACAGGTTAGAGCAGGTTAAGGACAGATCATCTTGTAGAAAATTATTTGGTCTAACAGTTGACACAGACTTGATGGCATATAATCAATCAGTGGTTTTGAAGAACAGGATGGTTAAAATGTATGAAAATAAAATATCCCATTCTGATGAAAGTCCCTCATGGGTCAATTGGAAGAACTCATTTTTAAAGAACATTTAGGAAACTGTTTGCTTTAAAATATGTACAAATGGGATAGAAAAAGAGGGAAATGAAATCACTGTGAACTTGAATCAATTTCTTTTCACTATTCCAGTTACAATGGAATAAATGCAGTATGATTTTAGAAACCTGCATCTGCATTTAAAAGATGATTATATAACATAAATTAAGTCATTAACAATACACTTGCACAAAAGAGAACTAAGTGTATATTTTAGATTTGTGGTGGTGGATGTTATTTATGGAATGGTTGTCATTTGCAGAATACATGCACCCACATGTAAAGTTATTGCTGAATACCATTTAAGAAATGTTATTACAAAAGCAAATTACAGAGTGAAGATATTATATTTCATGGGTATAACATCAACACTTTGGATATAACAACAACACTATTTCTTGGTCTTTTCTTTTTTTAATAAAGCATTCAAGAGTAGGAAGTACTGATGTGTTAACACTGTCTTTGCAGCTCTGATCAGTTGCAAGTTCAGAATTGTTTTTGGATATCTATCCTTAGATTGCATTCACACGTTGTGACAAGCCATTAGCTTTTTTTAAAAAAAAAATGAATAAAATAGAAAGTGGTGTGAGTTACACAAACTATTAAGTCACAAACTATGATATACAAACCATCATGAAGCGTGGTGGCCCAGTGGTTAGAATGCAGTATTATAGGCTAATTCTGCCAACTGACAGGAATTCGATCCTGATTGGCTCAAGGTTGACTCAGCCTTCCATTCTTCTGAGGTTGGTAAAATGAGGACCCAGATTGTTGGGGGCAATATGCTGACTCTGTAAACCACTTAGAGAGGAATGATAAGCACTATGAAGTGGTATATAAATCTAAGGAGTGTCAATCTCGTGGCATCATCTGATGTATCATGACTTTTTTCCCCTTCGCTAAATTGGCCATGGGCTTGGCAGCGCATGATGCATCTGGCCTGCGGGCCATGAATTTGATAACCCTGGTCTAAGTGTTATTGCTAAGTGCTCATAGCTAGATGCAGAGAGCAGAGCTACCAGGTTTACACAGAGACAAGATGACTATTTATATTTTGCTCTCTTCCTGGTTTCTTGCAATACCACACCATCACGTATAGATTTCTCTTATTTTTAGTCCTTATAGTATCCATTAATGATAGGTGTTTGTTTACATTCTCTGCATTCATATTTTCACATGCAGATACATCTACCAAGATGTACAGGATGAATCTGGTCTCAGTTTGACAGGCTTTGTCTTAGAAGCAGAGATGCAGTTATAGTCAATCAGATTTTACTCCTGTATAAGTATTTGTCTTTTTCATACTGTCAAGCAATCAGATTAGAAATAGCTACTGGCAATTTCATGTTTGTAGATGGAGGCTAATTCTAGAACAGAAATTGATGTTGAAGTTGCAGCTCCTCAGGTAATGTTGCAAGAAATTTCAAGCCCTCTAAATCCCATATGTGATGGTTTGTATTTGCTTTTGTTGCAACAAAACATTTTTCTCAGCTCAGGCATGGGTGGAATTGCATTGCACAAAGTCTAGTTATTTATCATTTTTCTGTAAATCATAATAAGAATAGCCATATTCTGTCATTAATCAAAATTACCTTTGAAACATGAATGGAACTATGTTATAATTTGGACATCAAATTGCATTGTGTGGTTTTAAATAGGCTCTGAATGTATATTGCTTTAGCTTCACTTGCTGACAATACCTCTTTAATTGCATTTTGTTTTGCTTTTCTTGCATCCTACATTTTGATTTCTCTTTTTCTTATTAAAATGTCAAGGTCGATTTGAAAATGATTAGGAAGAAATAGGACAAGTCTGACTGTATTATGTCATTGCTGCATTTGTCTTTTTGTCAAAAGTTTTGGCATTAGGAGACAATGAGTAGAACTGATGGACTACTTTTTTGTTTTGTCATATATTTTATATTGAATAATAAATGACAATGTCATTAAAAGATCCAAATAATTCTAATTTCTGTTTTCTTTTTGCTGTATGTTGCATTTTAAGATACAAGCACAATATGCTTTTATTAACTGGAGAATGTAAATATATTTTAGTCTTCCTAAGATCATTATAGAACTAACTGGATAATTGTCATATTATACTGCCATATAAATAATTTCCAGGAATTTGTTTTATTCTAAAGTTAATTAAAGCTATTGATATTACATCGCTAGTCAACAAGACATGCAAAAAAGAAAGAAAGAAAAAGCTCTGAAATTATTACCAGACTTAAACACACTCTTTCAGGATATTTAATATGTATTGTTAGTTGAATGGCGAATAACTTTACAAGTAGAAAGTTTGTGGAATTTCTTATCTTGCTAAAAATACACACATATGTTTTGTCTTTCACTTGAATAAGTAGTGCTTTGTAGTAATTGCATTTATGAAATGTTTTGTTAAAGTAAAAGCTGTGAAATTTGTTTTGGAATACATTTGCAGGAATTTTGAAAGGACTCAAAATATTATTAGAAAAACTAACAGAAGCTTTTCCAGTCATCCTGTGCATTTACTACCAAGCTTATTTTGGAAGACACCTGAACAGAAATTGATCAAATAATTCATTCAGTGACATTTGATTGAAATATTTTTATCTCAAGAATTGTATTTATCTATTTTTAATGGATCTCAATACTATGCCCTTTCCCATAAATTTAAGTTGTATTTTGCATGGAACAAAACTTAGTCTAGTTTGTGACTTGTTACATCAAGAATGGGGACCCTCTGACTCTCTATTACTGAATAACAACTCCCAACATTTCTCATTATTGAACATATTGCTGGGGGTTGTTTGAAGCTATACTTATTAAGGTCTGTAAGTTCCATCATTTCCTGGCCTTGAATTATGCCAACAATTTAGATAATAATTGTGCTAGTATCTTCTTGAAGTACATCTGTTAAACATTTGGAGACATATTATGTGTAACAACCACATATTTGTAATATATTTTTCCACCCACGAGCTCAGAGAGAGTTTCTCCTTGCATTTTATACTTACAAATAATTAATCTGCAACATGGTATAAGGTTTGCCTGCTGCAGAGTGTATGATAGGAGCATGAGGGGCTGGTGTAGCATGAGTGTAGTGGAATTTTTGGGGTGGCAGCTGCAAGGTGCATAAGGATGCTTGAAGAATCAACTTGGTGCAAACACAGCTGGGTTCTGGATTGCTGATGCATGGTGCAGGAGGAGACAGCACAGTGTAGCACAAACACAGGGGACTTAAGGTAGTTGATGCAGAGTTGGGGAGACTTACAATTTGGTATCCTTTTGTACTTTATCATCAGCAAAGTAAGTAGAATTTTTATGCCCTGTTACAAGCACAGGTTGGAACACCATAAATTGGAGGAAGATGGGGGAGGCTCAAGCAAAAATTTGTTTTGGGTGTATAGTCATGCCAGCCACATGACCATGGAAACATCGTCCGACAATGCTGGTTCACTTGGCTAAGAAACTGAGATGAGCACCATCCCCTAGAACAGGGGTGTCAAACTCGATTTCATTGAAGGCCGCATCAGGATTGTATTTTACCTCGGAGGGCCAGAATGGGTGTGGTCAGCTTGACATCACTCGTGTCAGGGGTGCCTGTGGTGGCCTGAGCCCTCTGCCAGAGAAAGCAGGCTCCTGAGCTCCATTTTCGGCAGCAATGGCCTCCTGTAAGTAACCCTCTGCCAATGAAAACAGAGCTCAAGAGGGCTGTGTGCAGCCCACCCGAGTTCTGTTTTTGCTGGCAGAGGCACCGCAGGCCAGTCTTTCGCCATTTCCAGGGTGGCCCTGCGGGCCAGATCTAATCACCCCCCGGGCCGGATCTGGCCCCCGGGCCTTGAGTTTGACACCCCTGATCTAGAGTAGCCTTTCTACCTATCAGGCCCAGGCCAAGGATGACTACAACAATCCAGCCAAAGTTCAGTGCTTTATCTGCTTACACCATATCAACAGAATCTTACCAAATTAAACCTATGTAGACTATAGGTTATTCTATTAATCTACAGATTAATTCTTGTAGACTACAGGTAATCCTTGATTTACAACAGTTCATTTAGTAACCATTCGAAGTTACAGCAGCACTGAAAAAAAGTGACTTAGGACCATTTTTCACAGTTAAAACCTTTGCAGCATCCCCATGGTCATGTGATCAAAAATGAAGATGTCTGACAACTGGTCCGTATTTATGACGGTTGCAGTGTCTCGGGGTCATGCGATCACCTTTTGCAATCTTCTGACAAGCAAAGTCACTGGGGAAGCCAGATTCACTTAACGACTAGGTTACTAACTTAACAACTATGGTGATTCACTTAAACAACTGTGGGAAAGAAATGTCTTACAATGCGGCAAAACTCACTTTAGAAATATCTCACTTAACAACAAAAATATTAGGCTCAATTGTGGTTGTATGTCGAGGACTACCTGTATTCTATAAACCTATGGAGTATATATATAGATTACTCTAACCCTAACAAATATGTCCTGGGGGAAAAATACTATCCTAACTCTCTTCCTATGTCTCCAATCCAGCTCTGGCCTCTGTTTTCTCTTGTCTCACAATCCTCCATGGCAGGGGTCCCCAAACTTGGCAAATTTAAGATTTGTGGACTTCAACTCCCATAATTCGGGGAGTTGAAGTCCACAAGTCTTAAAGCCAAGTTTGGAGGCCTCTGCTCCTGGAGTGTGCTACTTCTTTCCTGGGAAATTGACTCTTCACTATCACACCACCTCCACTTTCAGAGGCACAATCCATCACATGACCCTCAAGGAACCCACAAAATCATGTGCAAGGACTCAGAGACCCCCCTGCCAAAAAATTATTTTAAAAAATAAGAACATTTCACAATACTTCTAATCTTGTTTTGCAATATTTACCACAACAGCAACACAGCAGTCTGGTAGCTGAGCTGCTGTTCGTAAGAAGTCCCACCGCTGTAAGCACTACCATTATGAAGTTCAAAAAAATGATGTGTTATGAGTTTTTTCCCACATCACAATCTCTTGTGTAACCTCTAGTGACCCCACATGGGACTGCCGTTGAGAAAGGCCAATCTGCAGAGTACATGGTAAGGAAGAGCTGTTCTGAATCATGCTTTAAAACTCAGCAAAGACACATTAAATGACTTTTATATTATCAAAGACTTTCACATTCCTCTCTATCTGAAGAGGTTCAGAGTATTCTAGGGAATATGGGTAAGTACAGTATATACAATCAGTTGGTACTGTGTATTTTTCCATTGACTCTTATCAGTGCACTCTTATGGTCAAAAATGCAGTACAATGTAGTGTTATATGTGGAGATCTGTACATTGGAGAAACAAAACAACCCCTTCACAAGCGCATGGCATAGGAGAACAAACATCAGGACAAGATTCAGCAGTCCATCTGCATTTGAAAAGCAAAAGACACTCTTTTGAAGATGGCAAAGTCCAAATTCTGAATAGAGAGGACCACTGGTTTGAAAGAGGGGTCAAAGAAATGGAACAATCCTCTCTCAACAGAGGATGAGGGATACACTACCACCTATCTCAACACAGTTCCAAGAAGGCCCCACACTCATTTGCACTATTCAGTGGACCCTGAGGACACAGATAAACCTCCAATTGGCCTCAATGATTCCCATAGGGAGTGCTCTGATGGTGAGGAATATATATCCTTCCATCCTTCCCCATTCAGTCAAAGCAGGGGAATCTTTTTGGATGAGAAGCGAAGTGTCTTCAAAGAAAAACAAAGAAAGTCCAGTTAATTCTTGAAAAAGCACCTTTGGGACAACCATGACCTGGAGGACTGAGAATCTTCATAGACACTTATGGACAAAAAAGTACATTCGAAGACATAACCAGCAATCTTCTAAGACTTAATGCAACAGGCAAAGATGTTAAAGAAATAAATAAAATTCTCTTTTAGGGAAGCCTTCCACTTGTTTCGAACCTTTTCATGGTATATTCTAATATTCCAACTATGTCCCTATGTCCCACTTAGTTCTGATCCATGACCAAATATGAATATTGTACAAATTTATCACATATATAGACTTCCTGACACAAATCTATACACAAAACCAGTGGGTATTTTGGTTTAAAGAATTTCTGATGCAATACAGGAGAAATATTACCACATACTATACGATATCTGGATTTATAAGGACATGATCAGTTCCTGCCATACCATAGAAATATCACAACTGGCGTTCATGAGATGTATAATATGCTCAAACAAGAACATTAGTTTCCGCTTCAAACTGCTTATTTTTCAATAATGAATAATGTCATTTTTTTCACTTGAAAGTCTCCAGATTTATTGAATTGTACTATGCAATGTGAATCAGATGCAGGCACGTACAAATTCCGACTATTTTAAGTAGTGACCATTACATGTGCATCACACATTTTACAAGCTTAGATATTTCGAATGTTAAAAAAAAACAAAGCAGACTATAATGTAATACCAATAAGCACTCTGTACTATAGCCTACTCTAAGCATTTATAATGATAGCATATTGCCCCCAACAACCTAACTCCTCATTTTACTGACTTTGGAAGGATGGAATGGGAATCAATCTTGAGCTGGTCAGGATCAAACTCCAGACTGTAGGCAGAATTAGCTTGCAATACTGCATTCTAACCACTGCGCCAACACAGCCAGAACAAACTGTTAGAAATATGTGAACTAGAAGCTTTTGGTCTAATGTCTCTTATAGACTAACTACATTAGTGAGGACAAGCAAGAAACAGAGTTATTGTCTGTTAAAAAACAATATGAACAAATTTTCCTGGTGCAATCCAATTACATTAGGATAAGTCCAGTGTGTTTTCCTCAAACCTTCGGGAGAGGGGCGGTATATAAATCGAAATAATAAATAAATAAATAAATAAACCTGACATCTATTGATCAACGATCAACTGATCTATTAATTAATCAGACTGTGAGAAGTAAAGGATTAGGGTTTCTTTAACTGAAGCATCAGCTCTGAAAAAAAGTTATAGGTGGCGAAATACTGTTTTACTTATATTCCCCTTGGCAGTGCAAAGGATGATGTCACACATTCATTTGTGCCACATCATAACATTCCTGCAACTGTAATTATCTAATGATAATCAGATCCCAAGGGATCCCAATACTTAATTTTGGTATTGTAATAATAATGGCATTTATGGGAGCCTGTATAGATGTTAAAAGAGCTGCTTCTAACATATGTGGGAAATACATGGAAGGCATTTGAAAATATTGCTATTGTACCATGTACCATATGGTATCCAAATCAAACAAAACATTATTCAATTTTTAAAAAGAATTATAAATATAATGTATGTCTTCGGGGGTATGGAAACACAAACTGGTGATGTACTGATATGTAGCAAAAACATCTCTCCAGCACATTGATAGATGAGTGTCTATAGCTCAGACATTCTCATAAACTATGGGGTCCTTGGTGCTCTCTGAGCTTGGTGCATTATGTTTCATTACCAATGAAATGCATTAAAACCACTCTACTCAGAGACCACCAAAGACCCTACAGCACATTTTGCATTGTAGGCATGGAGTCTCATACCAGGAAAGGATCTGAAGGACTGGAAGACTTTCTAATAACCGTGAGAAAGTCCCATATCATGGACTGTCTAAAGGTGTATGGCCCTATTTTCAGCAACTGTTTCAATAAGAGAACTGAAAGAGTAGTCACATCAGTCCTGTGCAAGTCTTGTTGAAGCTTGAAAACTAAATAAGTGATGTCACTTCATTACCTATCTACTTAGCATTATTTATATAACGCAGACTTCAGGGTGGGCGATTTCTCAATATCCTCAGGCCAAGGGATACAAGGAGTAGGGCACCACCAAACTAGACAGGGTTGGGATTTTCCAGATATATGGGAGGATGTTGTTAGAATTGTGTCTATAGTACAGCTTGAAATATATCACTTCTGTATTTCTCTCCTCAAAACCGTAGGAAACTATAGGCATCAATTTTCAGTAAACATAATAAAATTCAGAAGGAGGGTTGCAAGGCCCTCAAACAGTCAAAGAGTTTTATCTTTTTCTTCATATCAAATAGTTAGACCAAGTGTGGACCTTAAAATGTACATACTTTGGGGCAAGTGTTTTTAAATTTTTTAAACTTTGTTAAGCTTTTAAACTTTTAAACAGCATAAACTTAAGTTACCTCAAACTTCCATACAACCAACAATACTATTTTTTTTTCAATTAATAGCCATAGAGATAAATTTTCAAAGGTTAATTTGCACATAAATGTAATTATAGATGGTCTGGATATTTGTATTCCTAAAGCTAATTATAGAGCTTAACAAGGAAGAAACCAAATTAAAGTTTACAAATTAACAAAAAGCACTGACCAACTTCTATTCACTCACGTATGTCCCTTGCACATATAAAACAAACATTACGCTGGAGAACCCATGATCGGATGCTCTATCTAGTTTCTTATCATTTTAAAAGCAAAGACAACTGATGACATCTCAAAGAGCTGAATCAAAATAATACAGTATTGCTGTTCTCTGTTCACACATCTCAAGCTTCAGACAACAAGAGAAGACCTAAAGCAAAGTTTGCAGAAGAGAGAGAAAATCTAACCGTAAACAAAAAAAAATGTACAATCAAGGTTAGGTTTGGCTTTCATGGCCACCGAAGGTTGGAATGCCAACACGCAAGAACTCATCCGATTTCTTGAGATGTTTATCATCCATAGCAATAATATCATTCCTTTTAACTCCTTAAACAGCAAACACTCCACAGCATAATCCACTCAGAATTGAGTTGAATGTGCTTCAGTAGATTGTAAGAATGGTGTCTTGGGTATTAAAAACAACGTGAGAAATGGTGACTTACGAGCAAGCTTGTTTTTAGAAGTCTTCTTCTTCTTCCACATCCTGAAAAGTAACAGCAGACCTCATTTGACTAAGCTCCACCTCCAAGTGACTCAGCCAGCCTGAGTCTCATAGTACATTACAAAAGGAATGAGACTACCCTTTGAAATGAAGTAACTTATATTTAAATGCTGCATAAAAGCCAAGGGGCAAGGTGATGGATTTTTATTTTTAGTCACAAATATTTTAAAGTACGGTAACTAACAAAGGAGCTGCATAGAACTAGCGGGGGGGGGGGGAGATCTGTTTCTCTAAAGGATATACATAATCATAAATTATAAAAGATATGTGCTATAACAATAAACGGTTAAAGATTATGTTAAACAAATAGTCCATGCTCTTCTGACATTGAGGAAAGTACAAGGCACATGAGAAAAGACTTATAAGGGCAGTATCTGTAACATTAAAAATCACAGCTATTGTATTTGCAGATATGGCCTTTAATTTAAACAACATCAAAATCCAAAGTTTTTTTCAGTTTGTCAAAATCCTTCTGGAAACTTGACCCTTACAGTTGAACATACTTAAGGCAAAAAATATATATAACTTACCCACACACAATATACTAATACTAATAATATACTAATACTAATAATTTGCAATTACATATACTTTTAGTAATTTCTACGGTAGTTCAAAGCCAAATAAATAAACAAATCAGTATATTTCTTGCAAATTAATGTGCTTAGTAGAATGTAATTCACCAAGCCCTATCAACTGCAACCCAAGAAAAACATGGCCAGTTCTTTGACCTAATCATTTGTTTCCATATGTTAGATACATGAACATGTTTTTCACAAGCACTTGAGAAGATAAGAGCCAACCTAGACTAGAACTCTATGGTTGGACAGAAACAATCAGAAAGGTCACAAATATAGGTTATATGACTTTCTCCCATTTATTCACTCCACACTTGATATTTAAAGAATCATGTTTTTGTGGTACTGGAGATACAGTTATCTAAACTAACAGCATTCATGAATTATTCAAGCTGACCCTTCAAAACTATCTTAGCTGTTGGCCACTTCCAGATCGAGTGGTTCTGAATCCTGAAGTGTAGCTATGTTTTCTATAAGAACTTTTATATAAATGCCATGTTATTACTAAGCAACAACCCAGAATGAAATATGGAATTCAGCAATAAGAAAAATGACACATGGGAGTATTTTGCATGCAACATTTATTAGAGAAGTACTCAAGGACATTAGCGGACCTCGCCAGAGCGCGGGATAAACTCTGAAGAAGAAGAAGAAGAAGAAGAAGAAGAAGAAGAAGAAGAAGAAGAAGAAGAAGTTGTAACTCTCAGCAGTCACTAAATGAACTGTTGTAAATTCAGACGGCCTGTAGTCTCTATTATGAATGGGAAAATGGGGTCAATAAAGCAACAAGTTATAAATCCCTTGTGAGAGCTTCAGAAAAATTATATAAAAAGTGCTTTTTATTGTAGGAAAGGACTATTGGAAGAATTATCCTTCTGGGTTCAGTTCCAAGTGGGGAAAAAGACACTGGAAACTTGAAGGCTGTTTGGGAGGTTTAATGGTGGACAGGACCACATGGCCTGGAGCTCCAGAGTGAAAAGGAAGGATGATCACATGCTTCGAGATGAAGGAAGAGATCAAGAAAGAGCATGAGGTGCTGAGAGGGCCTGGGTTTTATACCCTCTGTTGGGATTTGAATTGTATTCTGATTGGTTGTCAGACTCCCATGAGGTCATGCAGGGGCAACTCTGTAAGCTATCCTGAGTTCCAGGCTTGGTTGGATGATGATGCACTGAAAAGGGCTTTTGAGCAATTGCTATAGCTTTACCTGGAGATCTTTGTTATGTAAAGTAGCCCAGGCTACTTTGGCCCAGGCCTTAATGGCCCACCCATTAACAAAGGTGGGGGTAAGCTTCTACATCTGAGGTGAGTTTCTGCTTCTGAGTTTCTACTCTTTTTTTTAGAGGAAATATTCTGCCTTTTTAATATTTCCCAGGATATTTCATTTTTCTAGAAGCGGGGTGGGTGCTAAGTTCCTACAGGACCATGCACAAAGATATAGAATGAACTAATATTTCTTCGAGCAAACTATGAGGGAGGATAATGTTACAAAGGCTTATACATCCAGAATATTATCAGTGTATGGTTTTGAGGGACATTATGGTGAACTGAAGATAGTTCTATGAAAGAAAGCCAATGACCACAGCAAAAAACCAATAAACTAGTGAGAAGACTACTCCCTTGGGATCTCTCCAGATAAAAAGAGGAAGGGAGATTGCCCACTTGTGCTCCGAATGACTATTCCCCATGAGATCATAGAACAGTGCTTTTCTATGGATTTGAGGGCTAGGAGATAATGGGGTTAACCATTTTATTCACAACTGCAATGGAGACTTTTAAAGGACATTTAAGTTTGCAAAACTCACTTTCTAATCACTTTAGGAAATTGCTCATTAACTGTTTCTAAGCTATTAGAGACTTTAAGAATGACAAATTTGAAAACCTCAGGAGAGTCTGCCTCTGAACAAAATAAAACTTTTAATTATACATTTAAGAGCCGTGGTGGCACAGTGCTTACAATTCAATATTACAGATTAACTTTGCCAACTGCTAGGAGTTCGATCCCGACTGGCTCTGTCAAGGTTGACTCAGCTTTCCATCCTTCCAAGGTTGGTAAAATGAAGACCAAATTGTTGGGGGCATATGCTGACTCTGTAAACTGCTTAGAAAGAACAGTAAAGCACTATGAACCGTTATATAAGTCTAAGTGCAATTGTGAAGAAGTTAAACAACCTGAAATAAGTAGCAAAAAGCTAAACAAGATTTTGATCTTAGAAACTTATGCTTGGACTAGGTCCAGATAAAATTAGAATATTGAAACTATTACAATAAGATTTTGGAATTAATTACAAAGAGTAAATGGGAAATCTTGTCCCTGCTTTGGTTTTTATAAGACACAGCATAAATAAATAAATTCATGATTTCAAAAACTGGACAGTAAGGGGGAGACTAATGATTTTAGGTGGAAGAAAGATATATAGGCCTGCAAGATGGTTAAGACAATAAAATTACTAAAGGAGATTTTTGAAGAATGGAATCAGAAAATAATGGAAACATTGTCAACAATGCCAGTACATGGATTTATATCTGACAGACCAAGAGAATTATAGAAAATAATGTTTCACTGGATCTACCCCCCATCCCAAAGAATGGCTGAGGTTTTAAAATGTAAAAAGGAAATATAAATGACAAGCCAGGACTTGGATTTTTTTTTTATTCCTACTGGATATACAAAGGAGGTTTGTTAAAGCCTTTAAGAACTCTGTATAATGGGACAAAGAAGAAAAGAGAAATAAAATCCTATGACAATATTCATATGTCTTGGATTTATTTTAATTTGAGATCAACTTGCAGTAGGCATAACCAACAAAGTATTTTCTACTTTCCTTCAATTTGGGATTGGGTCTCAGCAGATTAGATGCTTAGAGACTTTGATAGCTGTTGAAGTATGGCCGAATAAGAAGGTGTGATCTGAGCCCAGAGCACAGCAATTATTCCCACAGACTTACTATAAATGATCTGAAAGGTGTACAAGATCTATATGTTACAATTAGCTCAGTTAAAGCTATAACGGGAGCATTTTTTTTCCCTGAGAGCATGAAAAGGCGACACCTGATATCTTAACACATCACTGCTGTGTGAAACACAGTGGACTCACGTATCTCAAGTATGACAGTGTTTGCCAGGTTCTTTTAACTAAAGTACCTAGCAAAATCAAGTAAGACTAAGACAACCTTTATGCTTGCTGTGTCCCAGGAAGATCTTTCACTGTTTGCCTGCTGGTTATAAGCAAGAATTATCTGATGATAAAAACCAGCCAACCACATTCTACCCATGTAGGTAGACCTAATGGATATAAAAAGTACCATATTTTTTGCACTAGACCATAAGATACACCTAGCTTTTGGGGAGGAAAACAAGAAAAAAAAATCTGCCTCTGTGTCCCAGCAATTTGCCTCCTTGCAGCAAACAGCAAACAGCCTGGTCAGCTTCAGCATAGCCTGATTTAGCATGAGCATCAGGCTGATTGGTGGTTGGATCGGCCTTCCAGAATATCGCTGATCAGCTATTCCAGGCTATGGGGATTGCCATTGCCCATCTCTGCCTCCTTGCACCCCATTTTTGGCTTCCACATGCCTCATTTTTGGCCTCTGTGTGTCCGTCCCGTTTCCAGCCTGTTCCTGGTGGCAGGGAGCAGCGGCTATCCCTGCCACCTGGAATGGGCTGAAAATATGGCATGTGGAGGCCGAAAATGGACAGGGAGGCGGCAATAGGCAGCAGCGATCCCCACAGCCTGGAACAGCTGATTGGCAGTATTCTGGGAGGCCGATCCAACTGCCAGTCAGCTGGTCGTGCTAAATCAGGCTGTGCTGAAGCTGACCAGGCTGTTTGCTGCAAGGGGGCAAATTGCTGGGAGGCTGAGGCCGAAAGATGGGGACTGGCGGGTAGGCGGGGCTTTGGCAACATTTGATCTATAAGACCCACAGAAATTTCCATCCACTTTGGGGGGGGAGTGTGTCTTATAGTGTGAAAAACATGGTATATATGTGCATAATAAAACAAAGTCAATGTTCCAGGTAAAGACTTAGATGTGTCATATCAACAATTCGTGCTTGTATTTGATAGATACACACACATGCACATACACACATATTACATATACTTACACAGGTAGTCCTCAACTTAAGATAGTTCATTTAGTGACTATTCAAACTTATAACATCACTGAAAAAAGTAACTCATGACAATTTTTCACACAACATTTGTAGCATCCTCATGGTCATGTGATCAAAACTCAGGCACTTGGCAACTTACTCATATTTATAATGGGTTAGTGTCCTGGGGTCATGTGATCAACTTTTGCGAACTTCTGACAAGCAAAGTCAACGGGGAAGCCAGATTTGCTTAACAATTGTAATAGTAACCTAACAACTGGAGTGGTTCATTTAATAACTGTGGCAAGAAAGTCATAAAATAGGGCAAAATCCACTTAAGAAATGTTTCACTTAGCAACAGAAATTTTGGGCTCAATTGTTGTAAAGTGAGGACTACCCATATACGTATACATATATACTTATATGAATCTTGCTCTTCTGCTGTTTCTGCTGTTATTACTAGTTATTTCAGCTTCATTTTTATTCATTTTCACCTCCTTTAGCTAAGCTGCGTTCTGATTGTATTTTTTTGGTTTGTCCCATATCTATGTCCAAAACAGCACTATTCCTTCTTTGTCAGGTGTTGACTGATTTACAGTAGATTCTTCATTGATGGATTGGTTGAGGCATTCTTGATTGGATTGAAATTCAAGAGATTCTGCCTATAATTTGCAATTTGAGCCTTGGATCTTCTGATTTTTCTTGGTTATGGTCAGGGGTGGGTTTCAGTTTTTTTAACAACCGGTTCTATGGGTGTGGTTTAGTTGGTGGGTGTGGTTTAGTTGGTGGGTGTGGCTTAGTTGGTGGCTGTGGCTTGATGGTCATGTGACTGGGTGGGCGTGGGCAACTCAACATCACTCATGTCAAGGGGCGCTTCTCACCTACCTTCTCATGACAGCGGGGATGCTGCAACCATCATAAGTGTGAAAAATGGTCATAAGTCACTTTTTTCAGTGCCATTGTAACTTCGAATGGTCACTAAATGAACTGATGTAAGTCAAGGATTACCTGTTCAAAATTACAAAAATCTTCTTTGCTTGCAAAAAGCTGCCCTTAAATACCAATCATCAGATTAAATACCTGCAAAGCTGGAGTTACAAATCAGACAGGGTGCCAGAGCACCTTGAGGAGTGAAAATAGTTAAAATGCATTGATAACTATCAAGCAGCCAACTCTTGCTCATAAAATGAAACCCTTTAGCAGAGAGGCCATTTAAGCTCTCCAGAAAAAAACACACCCAGGAAAAGCAATCCTTAGATCCATTTGCACCACTTAAAAATACCAGCTGGTCTCACTCACCTGACAAGATATCCTAAGGAAATCATCCAGATTGGAGGAAAGGTCACATACCCCCAGAAATGCAGTAAAAAAAATCAGTGCCAAGCTTGCATCCTGCCTCTTGGAAGTATACCCCAAAAGGCCAGTGCCAGATAGTATTAAAGCAGTGAGGAAGACCCCCTCTCCAGATAGAAAAAGAAACCATGAGGCAAGAAAAATTTCAAACACAATGCAAATAATTAAATCACAACAGTAGCTGTTGCTTGAAGCTGAATAGGGAAAATTATCCCATCAATAAACACAGGATTAAACATCACCAAGCATAGAATTAACCTTCACCAAAAACCAGTTTTAGACCAAAACTCAGGTTATGTAAATTCACGTTTGAATGTCAACCTTTCTAGCTAGCCAAGAAGCCTTGCTGACTGTCACTCATCTTGGTTCCCTATCACTAAAAGTTTTGCTTCATTACAAGTGTTGCATGACACCTCAGGACTCATGTTGCAAAAGTTTGAAGTTTTGCAAAGCTCAAGAAACTTTTAACATCCATGTCAGTAAACAAATACCAGCTAGAATGACTTAATGCAAAATAAATAAATATTCATCTATTGGTTCCAACTTTCTTGGCCTCTGTTCAGTTACCAAGCAGAGTGACAGTAGGATCAAGGTATAATGGTTTCTTTTTTGTTTGTCTCCTCTACTCTTTTGCCTTTGGATTTGTCTAAGGACAGGGCAAAATGCACCATAACCTTTTACTCATTGCCTTAGACCTCAAAGCTAAAGAGATGATTCTGCTTACTATTTATGGAATTATCTTCTTAAATGGTTCCATGTATTGATGGGATTATCAGACACAGAGACAATATTTCAGCATAATGCCATTCGTTTAATTAATTAAGGATTTTAATTTCCTCCTGTAACATTCTTGTTTTTGAGCTGTTCATCAGAAGTTATTTTTTATTTATTTGTTTATTTAACACATTTACATGGCTTCATAGGTGACTCTAGGGGACTTACAAAAGGTAAACTTGGTTTGAGAGTGTGGCATCTGATATGGCAATACTGATTTTATAGAGAACGTTGTTTGAAAGTTCGCTATATGTGTTTGTGGGTGTGCATGTATGTATGTATATCATCATCACTATCATTTTAGCCATTATCTATCTACTGCAGAATGAAGGCCTCTTCCGCATGTTTCCAACCAATTAAGGTTTTGAGCTTTCTTTTGCCAATTGGGCTTCCAAATGCTTGCTGATGTCATCGATCCATCTTGTTATAGGTCTCTTTCATGGATGATATATCCATATATGATTGGGGCATTAACAAGGCAAAGGGGCTTGTGTAGGTAAATGAAATTGTAAGCTATGTCATTGGATATATATGTGACCAGAAGGATCTCTCAAGCAAACAGGTCATGATGGATACCCCATTCTAACATGGATCACATCTGCCAACCTGCATTGGACCAGTGTGGCTGATTATGGCCTATTCCTTCCACATGCCAAAACAGCCCTCGTTTCCTGAGGCCCCAGCACACTTACCCACAGCAGCAGGAAGAATGCCCGAAAGCAGGGGGGGGCTAAAGCTGAGGACCATATTATGCAATTAGGCAACCATTAGCAAGTTTGCTTTCAAAAATGAGCATACATAATGCTGGTACCATATCATGATGAACCTTAAAGGGATCTGTATGAGACTTCAACCTTCTGCCCTTATTTATCTGCTTGACAACAAACCATAAAACTTTGGTAGCTTGACAACAAACTATGAATTTTTACTATATTCTGGAGGAAATTTGGGCAGCATTAAACTTTGGGATAAGTTTAGCGTAAACTGGAATCACAATCCCCCATACATAGATACATTTCACTCCCGAGTGCTTAGGGGTGACTTCATTACATCATCACTTTCAGTAACAGACACTAATAGTAATATTAATAATAAAACTGCAACCCAGCTGGAATGGCTGTCTATCCCTGTTATGGATCATCAGGATTTCTGACTTCCTGTTAGTTAACAATAGCAATCACAAATGACTCATTGCCTTTATTGCTGTAAATGATACTTTTAAATTAAAAAAAAAAGAATGGTTTATGCAAGAATGGGTTGCCATTTCTTGGTTTCTGGAGCCTTACACCATAGTACTCTGATATTCAAAATACCTTCCCAGGTTCAATACTCTTTAATTTTAATGTAGACTTAAATAATGTCAGGTTCTTTTAAAAAAATCTTCACAACCAGGAAGACTCCCTAATCCTGCTACTGGAGATTGTGTAGAGATGTAAACAAGCAAACCTTTATCCACTAAAATGATATACCCAAGTTCATGTGTTTTTTTGTCAAATTAGTGGACAAATATGCAGCCTTAACTTTGGATGACTTTGCATTGTTTATCCAACTCATCAGAACATCTAAATCAGTGATTCTCAACCTTGGAATTTTAAGATGGATGACTTCTATTCCCAGAATTCCCCAACCAACGTGGCTGGCTAAGGAAGTCTGGGACCTGAAGTCCACCCATTTTAAAAGTTGTCAAGGTTAAGAAATATTGTTCTAAATAATAGAAGTTCTTGAAGGTTAATCCCTGATATGTATTGCTGCTGAAGTGCTAGTATCTTTCTTTGTCTACCATGGTAAGCATAGAATTCCTGCCCACGGGCATACCTCTACAACACATGTTCTCTTAAAATCCTGAATATCTTTAAAATAGCTCATAAAGAGGAGTTCTTTAAATGTGTAACAGATGCACAAAGAGATTGTGGGCAGAGAACTGTCATCATGCTTCAAGAATGATGGTCAGCATAAGGTATTCTTAAAACAAGGTTAAAGGGTCTGTCATTTGATGCATCTCCAAGTATAGTTGCTTCTGAAAGTGATAATTCTATAAAAGAATTCTCTGTTGTCAGGATGATGGGCATGAATGTTTGGCACATGCAGCTGCTTTCAAATGCATTCAAGCCTCTTAAAAACATCCACCATCTGCCTGGTTCCTATTGGTAAGGCAGATATATAAAGGTATACCAGCCATATTTCATCCTTCTTCTCTAGTGCCCCCTTTCCCATTTTTAATTTGTTTCTCTCCAACTACAAGCCAAGAGAAAAACAATATTGACTTCACTCGACATCAAGAAAGATAGATAAGATACTGGTTTTTAGAATATGTCAGAAGCTTAGGGAACAGTTCCAGAAACACCCTCATTCCATGCCTATTTTGTCTTATTTTAAAACTAAGTCAGAAAGAAAATAGCCTGGGAGTTTTTTGGTGTGGTGACTGTTAGGGAGAGAAATATTTTCTGTCCAAATCCAAAATCAATAGTAATGCCAATGGAAAGGAAAATTAACCCCTATAGTCCCTGGATGTTTTCCTTTTTGCAAAGTAATGAAATAATCCAAATATCAGGGACCTAATTCAGCCCAGGGGGTTTAAGAAAGAAAGTTCCAATCAATTAAAAGTCTCACCTTCTATTTTCTTCTGTTTTCTTCTGAGGTGCTCCAATCCGTCAGTCAAAGCTTTTTAGAAAACCCTCCTTTACCTGGCTAAGCCAGAATAAAGGCTACATTTTCCGTTTGCTTTAGGCTGACTGAATCCACAAAAGAAAGTCAAAAGGGAAAGTTTGTTCCGAACTCTCTTGTTCGCGGCTGAATCTCTCAAGTGGAAACAATGTATCCTTTAACAGCCAAGAGCCAGGAAATTCAAATTTAAAAAGAACATTTCTTCTCCGGCCAAGCAGATAATTTTTACTTTCTTGTTTCTCCTACTTCCTGCGCATTCTTTGTTCCGGTTACAGTCCTTTGTGGAGCGGCCATTTCTGACCGCCACTCCAGCGCCTTCGGAAAGGAGGTTTTGCCAGCTGGGGGGGGACAGGTGCGGTTCTCCTACACCCCCCTGGATACCTCTTGTCTTCGGCCACCTCTACGGGGCAGCCTCAGCCCCAAAATCTTCGGATCTTGGGCACTCCAGCAAGGAGCCCAGATGGGAGTTGCGGAGCTCCGCAAAAGCCCGTCTGGCGGCAAGGCTGACACCGGAACTTCCCTGTTTTTTCCCCTTTTTTGATGATGGGAACCACATAAGCTCTTTTCCAGGTCTCTGGTAGTGGTCCAGGATTTTTGAAAGATGTGGTACAGTGGTTCTGAGATGACATCTGCCAACTCCTTTAGAACTCTGGGATGTAATCCGTCAGGTCCTGGCGATTTGTATTCATCCACATCAGACAGGTGTTCTATTACTATTCTTTTTGTTTATTTTAACTTAAAATTAATTTTAAATTAGCTTATTCTAATCTGTCTTTTACAGTTGCTTTTGGTAGGCTATAGACTTGATCAAGTGAGATACATAGCTTTATTCAGTTCACTATAGTGCAACAAATTCCACAAATATTGTAAGTTACAATCTCGTAATAAAAGAAACGTGAAGGATAGCATTTTAAGTTCTCTCCATAAAAATGATCACAAATCTGTAGATCTCTTAACTGCTATTTAGCTGTTATTTAGGATGGCAGCTTAAAGAAGTGTTCCAATAATTAATAAATAATATAATTATTTATAAATGAATTTTTTGTCATTGAATAATGTTATCTTTCTCTGTATTCATACAAATCAATTTAAAGAAAAGAAAGAAATGCATACTGTGGAAAAGAGAACTATATATTTTCAGGATATTGTGGTAAATGTGCTCAAAAGTATTAATAAAGGAATTAATTTAATTTGCTACTCAGAAACTCCAATTCGTTTACTTAAGTTGAAGAAGAAAGGATTCACAATGTCAATTTTTCTACTTTAAAAAAGAAAAGAAAAATACAGTAAGTAGTTGTTGAACTAGAATGGATATCTGGTTAAAAATGTAAAGAAGAAAACAATAATTATAGTCACTACTTTAAAGTTTATTTGTATTTATTGTCTCAATGAAAAACTAAGTTTGAAAAAAAATTGCATTATTCAATATGTGTTGAAAACATTAAGTAAAATTCCTTTTTTTCAGCTAACTAAATTTTAAAGGTATAATTATGTGGCAAAAAAAAACCTTGTCTTCCAACAACTGAAGAAATTTCATAGAGCAACTGGATAAGGATGAAAATAAGTTATTAATCAACTGTGAATAAGGATCAGTATTAA
>JANHFN010004216.1:8642-19674 GCA_032468175.1 Toxicocalamus goodenoughensis
AGGACACCCCTACCAAAACTGGCATGCCAAGCTATTAATAAAAACAGGCAGCAAATCCCACACTTATACCAATGACATTACCTAGCTGGGTAATGAAAGGTCTTTTAGTAGACAACCAATCAGAGAGCACCAAGAACCCCATCATTCAACCCTGAGCAATAAATACTCTCTTCTATTGGGAGTTCTGAAGAATCACAGGGTCTGTCATCCTTTACCATCCTCTGGATGGTCTCTACAATACCACCCAGAGCAAGTGAAACATATCTTAGGAAAACATTTCCTGTCTTTAGTGCCTTCCAGGTTTAAAAATAATAATTTCTAGACTCTTCTACTATCAGTTTTGCTGGCTCAGACTGATAGAAGTAGACTGATAAAAATGGAACTCTAGTGAAAGGCCCAAATTGTCTAGCTCATACTTTAAAATTTTCAGTGCTTTCCATTCTATGGAAATATGTCTCGAGCTCTGAAAACAGGGATCCAAGTAAACCCATATCACTCTGTGTGTGTGTGTGTCTGTGAGTTCGATTATAGTGCTGATAGTGAGTTGCATAACTAGGCAGAGATGAAAATAATAATAAAACTGCTCATCTTTGGCATTTCTTAATCTTTCTTATATGTTTCTGTCTTATTAATTGGTGCATGTGTGAGGTCAGAATGGCCTCTCTTAGTCTCAATGCCTGTGTTTATAGGCATGTACGTATTCCCTCTGATGAAATGCATCCACATATTTTTATCAAATGTGTCAGATTAAATTCCTGTTGGCAACTAAAAGCGCCTGTAGCAGCAGTGCATTTCTAGGAATAAATTACTTGCAAAGGAAAATAGTCTTTTACTGTGTAGCAGATATTTTAATGTGCATCTGAGCCCCTGAGATGCTGTATTCTAGTTCAGTAGTTTTAACAAGAGTAGTTCCCAAAAGAGCTTCTGTACTCAAATTAATTGAAATAACCCGAATTCCTGTTTTCATCCCTCTGTTGTTTTTATGTGTGTCTCTTCTGTTTTTACTCCCTGAGCATTACATAGTATTTTCCATGGATAGAATTTAAGCACATGGTACTCACACAGCAAATTCATATAAGCCTAGTATGAAGCTGCATGGATCATTTTGTTTTCTAAGTGAAAAGACATTGGAGTGTACTAGGAGGTCAAACATACTTGGAACATTCATGAATGAAACCTGAATACAAACTATGCTGGAAAGTGGAAACTATGTTCTCCTCCTTTTGACCTTCTCAGATGGTTTGGAACTCCTTTGATCATAATCCAAAGCATAATCCACATTTCTGGCTATGAGAACACAGATCCAGATTTGTCAGGCTTATAAACATGTGCTGGAGCAGTTCTAATCTGTGAATATATTCCACTTATAAACATGTGCTGGAGCAGTTCTAATCTGTGAATATATTCCACGATCACTTTATAATCATCTTGAAGAAACTATTGAACTTTAATGAAAAGACTAGTTTTCTTTCACTTTTCTGCTGAACCTTGGACTAAAACCTAATGACACCTTGCTGCTTCATCTCAACCTCTTTACCCTGTTTTCAAAAATCTTCTTGGACATATATTCTGGATGATTTTTTAGTTGTTGAAAAATGGTTGGAAATAATCACATTTAGAGTATTATTGCAACCTGCTTTATATGGGATTGTCCTTGAATGCAAAATGCAGCAGTGTGAGTAGCTGTAGGTGCATCACAGCACAGCCATGTAACAACTTTATGAACTGCATTGATTCCATATAGGCTTCTCATCACCTACAAAGCCTTTCATGGCACAGGCCTTTCATAACTGGGTTGTTTGCCATACCTCCTACTCCACTGAACTCTTATTCCACATGATCTGGTACGGTGAGCATGCTTCAGATCCATTCCATGAAACAATATCATTTAGTAGGACTTAGTCTTATATAAGTCCCTATTACAGTCCCTGCCCCTTGAAATAGCATTCCCTGTGAGATTTGATGGCCTCAACCCTGCTGCCCTAACAGAAGGACTGGAATTTCATGGACAATTCAGACGTACAAACACTATGTTGAAGGGAAGAACCATGTTTATTGCAATGGTTGTTGGATGCCTGCTTTGGAAGGACCCTGAACAATGGGAAAGCAAAGATCTTTATAGAAGTCAAGGGGTACCAGGTGGGGAAACCTAGAGAAATGATTTGTGCCCAGATTTGTGGAAGCCAGTTAGGTTCTTGTCCATGTACTTTGGTTATCTTTACTGTTTGACAAAGGGACTATTTCAGGAGAGCAACAGAGTTGGAGAAATCCATTGTTAAGGAGACAGAAAGTTGAGATAAATTGATTGAGAATGAAATGCTGGAATTTCTCTATGTGGTGAATCCCTTGGTAGGTCTGAACTGTAAGGTGGTGAGAGTGTTTCTACTTTTTGGTTTAAATGGGGTTTGAAGGGGTTTTGTCTGGGATGTCAATTTGGGGCTGATAAGATTAGGCAAAGAATGATGTTTGATGATCCTGGCCAAGTACAGAAACAGGGGTGGTGGTGTCTGTAGCCTCTGTTTTATTTGCTACACTTATTTTTTCTACACATTGAAAATCAGGTTTGGGCAGTAAGCCAGAGTTTTGGATTAGTCTATCCAGAAATAACTTTGAATTGGAATATGGAATGTTTTAGCTTTGATTATCCTGTACTATTTTAACCTGTGTTATATGGTTTTTCAAATATTTCCCCAGTTTTAAGTGTATACAAGGCTCTCAGGCTCACTCTTTGTCATATAAATCAACCAACTAAATAAAAAGATTTGGAATCCAAGATAGTAAATATAATTTATTAACAGTAAAGAAAAAGAAAGAGGAATACTTGACAATGAATGCTGGATAGAAAGTGATCAATACAGATGTCCTTTATCTACTCACCGCTTTACACATAGCGAAGAATTAAGGGCAGCAGAGAGTTGTGTTGTTGTTTTTGCTTTGCTCCCTTTTCTTCCACAGAGAGCACACATTTCAGGCTATATAAATGGCATATTTCTAGGGTTGACAAAGTGAGCCAAGAGGAACTGCCTCTATCTTCATTTTTCTTTAAAAGCTTCATAGCAAACACTGAGAAATGTTGAGGTGATCTTCCATATTGACTTCTGATTCTGACAAAATCCATTTTTTTTGGGATACAGCAGGCCTAATCATCCCAACTCAAATGACTGAAAAGGAACAAGGACTCAGGCATGATGAAGGTTGCTGCAGAGCTGAACTATCTGAGAGTGAGAATCAAAGTTGTACTGAAAGGGCACACATTCTTCAGCAGAATGCTGATACACATTGTTTGTAAGAGATGACCAGGCTGAGCCCAAGGAAGGAGTCAAACACGTCATAAGTAATGAGTCCCTGCACACCCACAAGAGATCTAAGTCTAGCCTGCCTTGACTGCCTCTCTTATCTCTCATACATTGCCCCTGGCTGCTAATTGATCAGATTCTAGTAGAGAGCTTAAGCTTGCCATAAATCTTTATACTCATTTGAACTGCCTGGATCTCATGATTTTCCGGCACTTGACATTGCTCCTTGTAGGATTGCGGATTCCTGAGAACATGCTTAAAATATTAAAAGTTCTAGTTCCTTGGGAATAATGCGAGACTCTTAATTTAAGAATCTAATGTGACCACTGTCAAGAATATCAGGTTTACCTAACATTATTTGGGTAAATAATATCTAAACCTAGATAGTAAATTTAAAATGTTTCACTTTAAACTGGAAGTGATGATGTAATTATGGGTGTGGTTGCAAAACTGCCATAAGAGGGAGCCAGAGAACCTGGATTGTGTGTCTGGTTCCTGATTCCTTAGTGAGAAAAGAATTGGATTGCGTGTTCCCAGGTGCTGTGTTTGGAAGTCCGGAGGAGAGAGTGTTTTGACTGCTGCATATCTTTATCTACTGTTTTGGAAGATATTGCTGGACTGATTTATGGACTGACATTGTAAGTGAACTGACCTCTTTTTTGACACTGGACTTTGCAACTGAATAATCCCTGAACTGACTGAACTGACTGAAAACTAGTGAATGATATTTGGACTGTTTGACTCTGCTAAACTCTTACTGGAATTAAATAACTATTTAACTAAACAGTGTATCTGTTCTTACTGTGTGTGTAATCCACAAAAACCACTTCTCTCATATTTGCCTGCCTGGCTGCCTGACTGCTGTGCACATTCTGCTTTGAATGACTTTGAGATTTTAAAAGCAATGCTAGTGTTGGTGGAAGTAGGTAGAAGATCTGGAACCTAGTTGGAGCTTGACTTTTCACAGTGAAAGAAATTCAAGGGATTTCTATGTATTACTTTACTAATCTTCCAAATTTATTACAAATAGTTTGAGGTCATTCTGTATCTTTTTTTCAGAAAATGTAAGAAAAGGCAGTATATTTAATTAATAATATATGCCACTTATTAAGCTTTCACCCTTTGGATTACTGCACAATTATTATTATAGTTATCAACAAGCAGCTCCTGGCAAAATTTGTTTTTTCATAAATCCATTAAAATAGAGGAACACTGTTTTTCTTTGCATCACCTTGCAATTTCTTACAGGAAACATGTAATATTTTCTGATTTAAGGTAGAGGGCTTGTGAAAGCCTCCCCCATATCTATGACCGTTCAGTGGCTCCCATTTTCTTTACCTTGTTGCTTCAATTTGAACTTAAATCAAGGAAACTACAAAGCTTTCTGACTGCTTTGTAACTGGATGGAAAGGTGGATATAAGCCAATATGTAAAAGAGAATGTTGGAAATACATTTGGATGGTTAGGTAAAGATAGAAGCATTTTTTTAAAAAAATACTCTTTTTATCCTGAAATTATTTTCATTTTGTTTCTGGTCATTTACTTTCTTGGTTAATTTTATTATAGAAACCAAATTGTAGAAATTATAGAAATTGTAAAAATTATAGAAACCAAATTGCTTGGATTCCTGAATATTGATTGTTGTCCTTTAACCTTATGTAGTCCCTTTGTTTAATATCCACATATGACATCTGACTGATGTGTTTTCACACATAAATCTACAATATTGTAGATGTAAATGAAAATGTGAAACTCTTGGGTCCTAGTCACTAATGTCACTACCATCATTACAGAGGTTCAAATGCATTACAGCATAGACTGTAAATATGCTTAGATAATATAATATAGTTTACCAAAAATTACATCATGGAGTCATGTGGATTTGCTATAGAAATGACATCTTGCTGATGAGATCAGGATGCCATGGTATAGATACTCAAAATTTGTCTAGGCTGCTTCATTCAAACAAATTGAAATAGATCCCCTTCATTCTGTCCTTTAGTAGTTTGTTCTGAAGGTTTGCTGCATTCTTTCAGGCACTGTAGACCACGCTGACAAAATTCATTCATTCATGTATTCATTCATGTATTCATTCATGTATTCATTCATGTATTCATGTATTCATTCATGTATTCATGTATTCATTCATGTATTCATGTATTCATTCATGTATTCATGTATTCATGTATTCATTCATTCATTCATTCATTCATTCATTCATTCATTCATTCATTCTGTACAAAGTCTATGTCACCTCCCAAAGAAATCAATACAACATACATACAGTAGTCTCTCATTTTTACTCTTAGTAACACTTTGCAATTGATTATGTTGAAAGATTATGATTAGCCTTCTGTTAACCAAGAAGCTTTATGAGTGAACAGAGGTTTTCATTTGGATTTCCCTAATACAAGAGGGATAACTTAATCAAAACTTTACTCACTCTATACTCCTTTGTTACTATCCTCAGGCTCTTTTGCCTCTGTCTTCCTTTGTTCTTCCTGCATAGTAATAGTGGACCAGAAGTTTGCTATCTTCGGTGCTTCTCACCTTTAATTTCTGAGTCTCTGGTCTGCTATGATAATTCTATTTGCAGTTACCACAGTTAACTCTTCTCCTGTGGCTCCAATCTAAATACCATTATTATATGAAGTTGTCAATAACTGTCAATTATCTGCTTTTGTTCATTTTTTTCAATTATTTGGCTGAGAACATCTGTTTAAACCTAAACTCTCTCCAAGTACTTGAACAGCCTGTCATATACAGTTTAGGTGAGCCAAGTGTTCTCCAAAACATTTTATTATTCTTGACATTCTAAAATTCCTTTCTATAGTTTTGTGTTGACAATACTGGGTGGGCAAAAATGAAATTAGAGATGTTTTGCAATTACTCAATTACTATCTTGAACTGTTTTAAGCAATCTTCTCGGAGAAAATAACTGTATATATTTAAAATATTGATTTGATAAAAGATACAAACTATGAATGTAATAAATAAATAAAATACTTTTATAAGTAAAACTAGTATGTCTTCATTCTGAGGATACAATATTCAGAGTCTGCTTTTTCCAACTAGAATAGTTACAAATGTGGATCTGTCAAGAACATTAATTGATCGACTGTGATATGGCTAATATAGAATGGAGAAGCTTTTATAATTGAAAAGGTTTAGTTTTATAAAAAGGAAAATGTTTTTTTGTATAAATGGAGAATTTGAGTATGTTTCATAATTCCACATGTTCACATGGTTAGATTCTGGGCAGCAACAAAAGTTAGGGGTTCCATATATGAGGTGCAAAATCTGGAGAACCACTAGACATCAGCAAAAAAAAAGATATAAGAACCCATTCCTCTTTGTTGCTATTTGGTGGTGGATAAAGGGCAATCTGTAGCTCTACATATATAGCCAATTGGAGCCAACAGGAGTTGAGTGGAATACTAGTTTAATAAATTAATATTATGGTTGGTTGCACAATCGGCCAGATGTTTACTGGATTTGACATTTCTGTCCACCTATTGATTCCTTTCCAATGACTTGGGATAGGCAGATAATGTTATTTCAATAATTATTATTTAGCAGACAATAAAACTGGACCTTGAACAAAGCAAAGACATAGTTTCTTTCTAAGAAATATTGATAATAAATTATATCAGAGTTCAAGAAATGCAGAAAAAAACATTTAGAAAGAGTTAGGAAAGAAGCAAACTGGGGTCATTGGAAATGCCTAGCTGTCTGCTGCAAGGTCTAATAGAATTCTAAATAAAAACTGAAGTAATTAAAACCTTTTCTTTTGTATGAGAACTAAGAGATAACAAAATATAGAATGTCTTGGACAGAGGGAGGAAGGGGGTCATATGTACACAAGTATGGCCCAGGATGCCTGGGAAATGTTTTGGCATGTATAATTTCACTAAGGAAGAAGGATACAGCTGTGTAAACTAAAGTTTATACCTATGTATAAAGTAAATAAACCAGCGTTCAACCACCCTAGATCCTTTAGTAATGTTTTTACTAACTGAAATGTTAAATTCCCAACTTTGGGTCAAGACCCTGTTCTTCATTGTAAGGAATTTACTGAAATGCAGACAGTGAGCTCTGCTGTCTCTCTCTCAGCCTTCTCTCTGGTAACAAAGGTATAATTCCACAAATTGAAGACAGACAAAAAAAGGCTGCTAAGTAGACACCACTGCCTGGTAAGAAAACATGGGAAAATTAGGAAAGGTCTAACAGCAATAGGAAACTTGCAATTCCCAATATGGTGAATTACTAGACTACAACTATTGGCAGCCTAACCATGTTGGCGAAAAGTGACAGATGCCAGAATGATAGGTGCTCTGTTTTCCTATTAGTGTCCATTTAACTTGGCACAGAATATTATCTACAGTGTTGAGGGCAAAACCAGAACTTGATGGTAATGATGGTTCCAGAAAATGAAAAGTAAATCAGTGGTGGGATTCAAATTTTTTTACTACTGGTTCTGTGGGCGTGGCTTAGTGGGCCTGGCAGGGGAAGGATATTGTAAAATCTCCAGTCAGAGGTGGTATTTGCCGGTTCTCTGAACTACTCAAAATGGTTCTCCAGAGCTGATCAGAACCTGCTGAATACCATCTCTGAGCAGGAGGGAGCGAAAGTGTGTGGTCTTGCTTCTTTTTGATTCCTTTATTTTTCTCCTTTTTTCCCCCTTCCAAAAGTAAGCAGCTGCCTGAGTGCTGAATTTACTGTTTACAGAAGACATAGAAATTAGCATGCAGGCAAAGGATTGCTAGTTGATCATGTCTGATCTAAACCAGGAAATACCGTCTCAGCCACATGCAGAGACTATCCTTTTTCTTTCCACCATTGCAGATTAATTTGACTATTTGATTATGTTGGGCTGTTCCTTATCGCTCAAAAGTAAAATAGACGTTTCAGAAAGAAATAATATTTTTTAAAACAACTTACAGTGTTGGAAACTCCCTCCTCTTACAATAAAATTGCTACTAAATACAGATGTAAAAATGTGACATTCTTTGCCACTTGCACAATGAATCCTGTTCAGCTGGTTTCAATCCTGCTTTTCTAAAACTCAAGTCAGGAAAAGATGTGCAAATATCAAGGTTAAAGTGGCAACCCACTGATCTGCTGTTAGAGACCACTTGCCTTCTGATATGTCCTCTACAAGAGAGATATCTCATTAGAATGTAATAGGGTTAAATGGAGCAACATTAGAAGCTGGTCCTGGAAGAGATAGCAGGAGCCTCCAGGGAGAAGTTGAGAATATACTGTGAAGCTATTTGCAGTTGAAGAGCATTCTGGAGTCATGAAAATTGTCCCTGTAGACAGTATGAGAAGATACACATGTGGTGTAGTTATCCAAGTGATAAATTGTATTTACCATGTATCTTTGATTGACTCACCTGCATTTGCCCATTTATCTCTATGTGTTACTAGTATCATTGTTTTAGAATGCAGCTTCAGAGGGATTCTGGTTTTAGATTAGAATCTGCCTTTGAGAAATCAGATATTTTTTCTGTCTGTGCGCGTGTGTGCAGATTGTGATCTATCCAAATGAATACAGACCAGAGATTTATTGAAATTCTAAAACAAGAGGAGGAAATGGTATGTGAGATTTTCATGAATTTTTCTGAGATCTAGAAGGACGATTGGAATTCGTAGGATATGCTTGGCATCTTTGAAATCTTGTTTTTAAAACAACCATAATAAAAACAACAACCCTGTATAATAAATCCTTACCCCTTCCTCAGTTAGTCATTAAGCCAACATTGGAATACATGCATCTCTTTTGGAATACAGATAAACTGATTGGAAAAGCTTAATTCAATTAATTCCTTTGCACTAGCCAGCAAAAATGTATGAAGCCTACTAACTCATTCAATCACTCGTTCAAATTCATCTCAACCGGTGATGACAGATGTCCAGTGGAATTAAAATGAGATAAATATAGGCAAAACCAACAGATGTCCATAGATGCTGCTAACTATACTTAATGTAAACACCACATCTTTCTATAAGCACATACCTTCAGTGGTGCGATTCAGCCAGTTCGCACCAGATCGGGAGAACCGGTTGTTAACTTTCTGAGCAGTTTGGTGAACTGGCTGTTGGAAGAAATCATTTGGGCAGAGAAGCGGCTGTTAAATTATTTGCATCCCACCACTGCATACCTTAACAGAGAGAAGCGAAGGTTTGGAAGGAGCCTTCAATTCAAGGTTGACTTCTAGAAACTGCCTGGAAAAGTGTCTGCAGTTTTCAGGTTTCAGAGGTGATTTGCCATTATCTACATCATAGGGCTAAGAGAGAGTGACTGACCCAAGGTTACCCAGCTGGCTTCATGACTAAAATGGAACTAGAAGTGACAATCTCCTGACTTCTAGCTTGATGCCTTAACCTCTATATCAAACTGGCACCAAACTGGAGAAGCAATATTTCATTTCAACCCCCCAAAATTTATGTAGTTGCATAGAAAAAGGAAAACAAATATTGGCCAGAGAACATAGTGCTATAAAAACAGGCTTTTATAAGATAAAACATAAGCCCGAGCAGAATCTTGCGAAGAGCAAACTAAACTATAGCAAATGCATGCTTATAAAGGGGGGAAAGGGAGACAAATTTCTGCATTTTTGCCTTTGTTGTATGAAATTTCCAAAGAAATAAATTTTCATAGAGCAACACTTAAAAATATTTGAATGAATAGCAGTTGTAGATTGTACAGACAAGACAGGGTTGAGAGTGATCTATACTTTAAAAATTAATCTATTCAATCCATTTTTTAGTCTAGTAACTGAACCACATCTTCATCATTAAATCCAGACAAGCAGCTTTAACAAGCTGAGTGCATAGAGGATGGGGTGAAACACATGAATAATAATTTCTGAGAAAGAAGAGTAAAGAGAATAGCTTAAAAAAAATTTTTTTTGGTCTTGATTAAATGATTTTTATAACCAGTGGTATACTGCTTTGAAAGTGGATGAGTTAATTCCTCTTGTGCAGCATGAAACAATTAAAATGAGATCACAAAAAGAAACTTAAATTATATTAAGTAAATATGTTAACATGATTACTTCCCATCTACCTCCTCACATATTAAAAAAAGCAATTGATTTTCTTCCTTCCCAATCCTTAATTAAATTGATTTTGTTTAATTAAAATCTTCTCATTTACACACTCATATTGCTTTCTCACAATTCAGATACATAAAATACTTACTGCTAGGAATGTTTTTTCCTCAATCTGTGTGTTCTTGGTAGGACAAAGAGCAGCTTGGAGTACAGATTTAAAAGTTATATCTCATCTTACCTTAACTGAGGCTAGAGAGATGGATGGGGAGTGTATTAATTAGCATAAGAAAATTTGCTATGTTTTTAATCATTTTATTATAATAAACATTATAGAACCGACTTTCCCAAACCAGATAATTGCTGTTCTTGGGAAACACCATACGTACATCAACAGACAGATAAATCTGAAATTTGCAGACATTGACTTAAGCATAATTTTTAAGAACAGAGACAGATAAGATTTGAGCAGGATATTTGACAAGTTAGCTGTTTAACAGCTCAACAATACAGAGCAGGGGTGTCAAACTCACGTTGTCATAGCATCATCACATGATGTATCATGACTTTTTTCTCCTATCTGACATAGAGAGGAGTTGTTGACAGATTTTGTAAATTTCACTGAATTAAATAGAGTTTACATACACACACACACACACACACACACACACACACACACAA
>JANHFN010004218.1:2374-14376 GCA_032468175.1 Toxicocalamus goodenoughensis
GTGGTCATGTTATTGGCTGGGTGTGGCCAACTCAATATCACTCACATCGAGGCATACATCTCTTCACCTGGCCTGTCATGACTGTGGGGATGCTGCAACAGTCGTAAGTGTGAAAAGTGGTGGTAAGTCACTTTTTTCAGTGCCATTGTAACTTTGAATGGTCACTCCATACAAGCAAAGTACCATCAAAGGAGAGGGGAACAATTCCAGAGACGTTCCTGAGACAGGAAGTCTAGTCCTGCCAAAAATGTAAAAAGGATTAATGGAGAGGAAGTTTCTGTAAGCAACACCAGAATGTTTCCTTCCTGTCTTCCTTACAGGATTAGGACAGTAATTTGTTCTAACAACCGGTTCTCTGAACTGGTTAGAATGTTAACAACCGGTTCTAGAAAATAGATGCGAACTGGTAGAATCCCACCCTGCACCCTCTGTTTTCTAATAGTTTTCTGTCATCTAATCCCTGAGATGGTTGCCATCAATTTTCTAAAGCCGGACATATACAATTAGCCTTCCAGATTTAAGCACAACAACATCATTTTAATAGAACTTTAAGTCATGCCATACATAAACTCATAGTTCCATTTTCCATTACATTAAACATTATCCCATTGCAGCTTGGCCCAAGGTTTGAAGATGGTATCCTATCCTGAAAATATAGTGTGTACCTTTCTGTTTCGACAGTTAGACTTATTATTGTTGGTTGCACAATCACCCAGATGTTTAACCTGCATTTGCATTTTGTCCACCTATCGAGTCCTTTCTAAAGTCTATTGAATTTAATACAGTACCAGAAACCAGGCTACACAAAATAGCGAAGCCCCATCCAGCATGCAAAACTACATCCCCTTCTGTCCATGGAAGAACCTCTCTTCATTGGTCCTTGGTGCCCAAAAGGTTGGAGATCACTGGCTTATAAAATATAATGCTATATTAGAACAATTAAAACAAAACAAAATGCCAGGTGTGGAATGAAACCCCAAAGTGGGAACACTTTTAACGAGAAGTGTTGTGGTGGACTGTTGTTAGAGAGGGGAACCATGACAGAGAAACCAGATAATTACATTTCCTTGCTATTTTGGGGAAAAAAGAAGCAAAATTAGTTGCCTTCTCCTAGTCTTTATTCCTTTATTCCTTTAGATGATTTGGGCCAATCACTTTGTCAGCCCAACTCACCTCACAGGGATATTGTTGTGAGGAAAAGAGTACTATAGAATATTGAACACTCGTATACTGTTGGCAAGCTTTTTGCAGCCTATGCTAAAATGCCATTTATAAATTAAGCTATTAATGAATTCCTCTCCTATCTTTTGGTTTTTTTATGTCTAAGAATCCTCCCATTACTTTCTGAGCTTTCAGAAACATCTCAGATTGTGCCTGCATTTGCTGACATTTATATTGGTGCACATAATTAGGGATTTTGATTTAATAGAACCAGATCGCATGGAAAAATGTTTTCAAGCCAACAAAAGAAAGACAGCTCTCCTGCATTTCTCCAGAATTGGTGAAAATTGGAGAAAAAGCTTCAGTTTAAATGTAGAAGAGTGGTAAAATCCAGAGTTAGAGCCAAACTATCTATTATTTCTATGGTACAACTGGTACAACCTTTTCCTGGAAGAAACTGGATGAGCCCAACCAAGGAAGCACCAGGAATATGTCAACTCTTGTCTGTTTTTGCCTGCTTTCTTTGCAATTTGTTTTAGTAGAAACAATGCACCACCAACCTGAGTGTAATACAGAAATGAACAAAATATTTGGGGGCAGCTCCCAGCACCACCCCCAAAATTGCTGCCTAAAACAGCAAAGTTGAAAAATCATGAAGAATAATCATATATAATTCAGTTAAATTTAAATATTGTGTTTGGTTAAATTCAATTTTGTCTTGAGTCTTTTCTTTTTATTAGTAACCCCAACTAACTCACTACCCAAAGGGCAATATAGCTTTTAATGTAGAAAAATCTTCCTGCTTGTGATTCCATAGATTTCATTTCTATCCTGACATTATGGCATTCTGCTTTTTCTAAAAGGGAAGTTGCATAAAATTGGATTTAGAGCTATTGTATTTTGAAAGCATGAGAATAATAACTTATTTGTAAAGTTATTATTTTATTTTGAGGCCAAACTAAAATAAATTAAAATAGAAATCTAGAAATAGATAGTAAATAATTAAATACAACTTACCTTACAGGATTTTTTTTTACCAAAACTGCTAGAATTATATATAAATTAAATAAGGGTTCAAATGTCTTTTCATATTTGTAAGCCATCCAGAGTATTAGGAGTGGGCAGCTGCAATATTTTTAAATAAATAAATAATAAAAATAACAATTATTCTTAAACTCTCTTCAAAAATTTGTGGGATACAAATTGGGTGAATATTTTGTTTAAAGTTCTCCGGGAGAAGGAAGAATTCTTCAACAATTTCTCAAGTAATGGCTAAGAGTAAAGTGCTTATTGAAAATTTCCAAGGGAAGGATCAGAAGGAAGCTTGACAAGCAAGGAATCTATAGACCAAATCTATAGACAAATATAAGAATAGCAATAGCACTTAGATTTATATACCACTTCATGGTGCTTTACAGTCATCTAAGTGGTTTACAGGGTCAGCATATTGCCTCCAACAATCTGAATATTTTGAAGGTTGAAGCATGAATCAATCTTGAGCCAGTCAGGATTGAATTGCTGGCAGTTGGCAGAGTTAGACTATCATATTGCGTTTTAACCACTGCACTACCATGGCTCTATATATGTATGTGGGAAAGACTTTCCCAGATACACATATACACTTGAGTGTATCATAGCTCAAACAAACCACTGTCCACATTTAACAATTTTCTGAAAATAGTGTCTCATTTGAAAGATACTCTAAAACAAGTTGTCTTGTATCAAATTAATGCAGGAGGATTTCTCTGCCTAGTTTACTTTAAAGTTACCCTAATATAAGCAAATGAATCTCAATAGGGGCTGCAGTATATTCACAATATTCTTTGGATATCCCATATCATATCCATGGAACCTATCTCCCAAAGCCCTGAAGTTTTGAATGCTACTTTCACAAAATCTATGGGCCCTTGAAGGAAAAAGTAGCTAAGGAACAGAACTCATGGAGCATTTGCCAATGTCTCAACCTAAGGCAAAACAAACTCTCTCCCAAGAGTTTCAGTTGTAGAATCACACAATTCTGAAATTGCTTTGTGTTTATCTTCCTCTGAACAATTCACTCCCTAGTTGTTTATAAAATGAGAAGTGGTGACATGTGCTATAAATGGACATACATTTTCCAGAACAGGAAGGAGAAATATAAGAGGAAATTGGATTCACACTAGAGCACTACAAATCATTAAGAACAAAAAAAAATTAAAAATGAAGTGCCTGAAGGTAGATATCTCATGTTTAAACCACTGTGCACCTGTACATCTATTGAATCTATTCAAACTTTTTGATAGAAAATGCCTATCTAAAGGTTTGTAGGAAATCTGTGATTTGAGTAATAGACTGCTTTCAGTTTCCTGCTAAGCAGTCACAAAGAATGTTAACATTATTGTATATACTTGAAGCGGACAGTCTTTTCTCCTGCACCATATTTTCATTCAATCTTTCCACAAAATGAGAGGAAAATATAATACTTTGATGATTTCTTCTGCCATCAATTTTTTTTTGAAACATTTTAAAAAATATATAATTTGGAAGTCTGCATGTGTTCTATTTTCTCTCTGCTTCCATGTTTGTTTATTTTTGATCTACCTCTAAACTTCTGATGATTCAGGAAAGTTCTGGTTGGGATAAATTTAGCATAACTCATTCTGGTTTTGGTGCCTCTTTTCAAATTATGGCATAGACTTGTAAAGTCAAGGAAATCTCCCCATTTTCATCTCCATGTTTCAAGATGTAACCTGATGCCAAGGGGCACTTAGTCTGTACTTTATATTATGTATTGTACAACACTCTCTTTTGTGTTGTATATAGAAGTGTTAAAAGTGTTAAGCAGTTGTGCAGTTTGTGCAAAAGGAATAAGCAGTTGTGCAAAAATGCTGTAAATTAAGATCATTTTCAGAAATAGAGGTGTTAATAATTTATTTTCATCAATTAACAAAATGGAATGTAAATGAACAGAAGAGAATTCCAAATAAAATCAATATTAATTGTAACCATCCTTTGCCTTCAAAACTGCATTAATTCTTATATAATTATAATTCTTATAATTAATTAATGCACAAAGTCAGAGATTTTGTAGGATCAGAGTCAGGTATATCATTAATCAATTATACCAAACAGGTGCTAATGATTGTCAATTTCATATATAGGTTGAAACACAATAATTAACTGAAACAGAAACAATTGTGTGGGAGACTTAAAACTGGGAAACAGCTCTGCTAGGTGAGGTTGTAGAAGACAATTCCACGTCACAGGTCACTGAGAACAGGAAGAATTGAGAACAGGAACAATAGGATAGTTATACTGCATCAATGAGGTCTCAACCAGGCAAAGATTTCAAAGCAGATTGAGGTTTCAAGATATGCTGGTCAAGCTCTTTTGAAGAAGCAAAACAAAAACAAAAATGAGCAATATGGTTGATGCAGTGATCAACAGAAGAAACTTGTAGCAGATGAAAGACACATCATGCCTACTTCCCTTCAACACTGGAAGATGTCCAGCAGTGCCATTAGCACAAACTGCAGAAACCAAGAACACTGATCTACTTTCCAGAGACGTCTGGCCAGAAATGGTCTTCATGAAAGAATTATAACCAAAAAGCCGCACCTCTGACATGAAAACAAGACTAAACGACACAAATATGCATGAAAACATAGGAATTTGGGTGCAGAGAAATGACAGCAGGTGCTCTGGACTGACGAGTGAAAATTTGAAATATTTGGTTATAGCAGGAGGCAGTTTGTTTGAAGGGATGGAGAAAGGTACAATAATGAGTGTCTGCAGGCAACAGTGAAGCATAGTGGAGGTTCCTTGCAAATTTGGGGCTGCATTTCTGCAAATGGTCAGATCTGGTGAGGATCACTGGTGTCCTCAATGCTGAGAAATACAGGCAGAGACTTACCCATCTTGTCTTACCATCAGGGAAGTGTGTGATTGTCCCCAAATGTATTCTGCAGCAGCACAACATCCCCAAACATAGTCAATGTCATTAAGAACTATCTTCAGCATAAAGAAGAACAAGAAGTCCTGGAAGTGATAGTTTGGTCCCCCACAGAGCCCTAATATCAACATCATCAAGACTGTTTGGTATTAAAAGAAGAGACAGAAGGATTTGAGGCACCTACATCCACTAAAAATCTGTGGTTAATTTTCCAAGATGTTTGGAACAACCTTGAAGGAACCTTGCCAAGTTCCTTCAAAAACTCTGCAAAGGGTGCTCACACCAAATATTGATTTAGTTTAAATTTCTCTTCTGTTCATTTACTTTCCGTTGTAATAGACTATTAATTGATAAGATGAATTATTAACACTTCTATTTCTGACAATATTCTTAATTTACAGCATTTTTGCCCAACAGCCTACACTTTTGCACAGAATTGTACATGCATAACAAATATTCTTCAAATCCACTTTTTGCTTCTTATTTATGGGTTTGAAACCTCCCTAATAGAAGAATAGTGTATGCTGCTCTGAGGGGAAGTTTTGAAATAGGATGAAGAAAAGGATACACAGAACTAAGTTGCACTGACCATATATCTCTGTCTTGGTCACTGGTTACTTTTTTTTTTTAGCATCAATTAGATACATATATACCGTGTGTATTTTTAGTTTTGAACAGATTGTTGACAACTTGATTTCCTTAATTCAACAGTGTGCAGTCTTTTAAGTGTCAGTCTGTGGGTGGTCCACCTCTGTTTGGGTGTTTCTAGCTAAATATGAATAGAAAACAGTTTTTTGTTTTACTGGTTTTTGGACTTTAACCTTAAGTACGTATCAGGATATAATCATCTACATGTTCCCAATTGTCATGACCTAAGCTATTAGATTCCCCAGTGCTACAGTGGGAAACAAACTAAGTTGCCTCTAGTGACTAATTTAATAGGCAACCTCAAAACATAGAGGTACTTTATTGTTTGAGGTAGTTTATTGTTTGAAATTATAATGATTTGCATCTAATGCATGTGGAAAATAGTCACACATTGTTCCTTTTATTGTATTAAGGTTACAGGAAGAAGAACTACTTCCTTGTGGCTAGAAGGTCAGCTCTTGTTCCTTCTTAACAGCATATTAAAGTAAACAAAAAAAAATAACTTCACATTTTTAAAAGGTATTGTATTATGAAACACTTGTTTTGACATAGTTCAAAGAGCACGAAGCTAAAGCTTAAGGTACACAATGCTGAGAGAGAATAAGATTTTGACTTATAAATGAAAAAGTGGAAGCAAGAAGAACAGCAGTTACTACCCCTCCAAAAGTGTGCAAAAGTTTAAATCCTACTTCAAGGCTGAATATATAAAAACTTAATTCAGCAAATAAAATGTTTATATTCCTCAAAAATCTGTTTTCTGAATTTATTTATTTTTAAAGCATGCATCTAGTGGCTGAACAAAAGGATTAGTTTTATTACTCATTATCATAATGAGCATCATTCTATTTTTTTTAAAGGAATAAGAGGATGAAAATCATTTTGCATGTTGTGCCTCTTTTTTAAAAACATCTGCTTGGTTATTTCAATCTGAAAGCCAGGTAAATAACAGAAATGTAATTTGGCAAAATAGCAGTCAATTCTCCCATTCAGTTCCATCCAGTCTTTTTAGTCCCAAGTGAATTTTCCAACATGTTTGCAATGCCATAGAACTCCCTTGCTCAAAATTATGTAGCTTCAATTTGTTGTTCCCTAAGGGGCCATTAAGAAATGAGGGGCACTGGGTTAAACCCTATTTTACTAGGCAACCTGGTTTGTGTTATAGAAATTTAGGACACATGAGATTTGGGTAGCAGTTTATCTAATGGCTAAGGCAACAAGCTCATATTTTTTTTTAAAAAAGCATCAACTTCTATGCATTGCAACTGATTTTCTATGGCTTCTATTTCCCTTATTCATAAAAGTCTACATGATTAAGTCATTGAGATTTTAACACTGCAGAAATAACATGTCAAAGCAGGAAAGAGAGACACATTAGAATCTGAAAAACAAGAATTCCTGGAGGCCTTCACTATCTCAGTGGTTCCTAGTTTGTTGAAAAGAATTACTTCTGTTTCAAATAAATACTAAACTATATCCAGGTAAAAGAAATGGAAATATGTTATGTAGATTAATCCTTGGCAAGCAAGAAGGGCAGTAGAAATCAAAATTCCTTTCACCAGGAGTAACTTCTTCAAATATATGGTATCTCTAGCAAAAACTAGTGTATTTTTCATGCAGAAATTGATGTGAAAAATATTTTGTTAACTGCCTCTCTCTCCAAATGGAGGGATCATGCTAATTGAATTAAATACTATGCATTCCATTAAGATAGATTGAATGTTTTGTCTGTATCTTTAATCAGCTAATTGACCAATAAAAAAGAAAATACTTTATCCAAAGCAATATAGAAATTAAACCCTTGAGCTTACTAGTATATTACAAAGGTGGCATTATCCCTAAGCTATACAGGGTTCCTCAATATTATATCTGATAAATGGGTTTTATACCCCGTAGAAATCCGTATAACTATTCATCTAAAAAGCTGAAATAAGCTTCCTGAAGTGTAATTTAACATATATGTTGAAAAGCAAAGTTAGTTTAGAAGGTTTAAAAAAAATAAAAATGATGTTCTCCATTTCATTTGGCACAGTTAACAAGGTTCCAGTACAGTGGCTGAATGAGGGTTGCTACACCAAAAGCAAAAATAATAATAAATATACAACCGGTTTAATATTTCAATACTCATCAACCAGCATAGGATGCAGCAAGGACTTTGGGGAGTTGTAGTAAAAAACCATCAGGACATACTCCATGTTCTTTTTTGGATCCAGAGAAATAACTATACAGTATGTGTACAACTTTTAAAGAAAAGTGTTGATTTCATTTTGGTGGGAAAGTAACACAAAATCAATTTAACTATTTCTGACAGTTAGGGAAAATTGTATGAAGTAAAGGTGTAATAGCCTGTCTCTTTCTGAATATGTTTCTATAGAATATTCTTATGAAGCAACAGTTATTTTGTAGAAAGACCACTCGAATCTATTATGCTGCCAAAGGCCTGATAAGAAAAGTTTATAACCTCTGGGAATTTTTGCTTCACCAGAAGAAGGAATGGGAAAATATATACAATAATTCATGATATACAAAAAGTTGTATTTCTAGTAATATTCCTTCATTTATAATATATTAAAAAGACAGAATGCATTACCTTTGAAAGAAGGGTAGCTATTAGCTTGGATAAAGATTACAGATTATTTTGATTATTTTCAAATGTCTGACGAATATCTAGTCAGGATGACTGGATACCAGCTCTAGTATTAAGGCAGTGTGCCTCTAGTGCCAACTTTTGCAGAATACAAGGTCCTATATTTCTAGTTTTCCTATAAATTTCTACTTGGCTACTGTTAAGAGAATTTATAGAGAAGCTGAGAAAGAATGAAAGAGAAGGAGATAGATAAACAAACAAGCAAGCAAGCAAGTAAGCAAGCAAGCAAGCTGGAAAAAGCCAATAAGTCAAGAGAAAACTTAATTCATAAGGGTAATTTTGCCCAGGTTGAAAGAAATATGGGAAGAAGCATTGGAAATCATTCAGAGACTTCATCTAGCACATGAAGCTGGACAACCCTAGCACTTGTGTCTATCGCTAAACCCGTTCATCATATGATTTCTGATGTCTTTACTCTTCCAGATGTTATTCATTCAGTTCTTCCAAGTGATATACGCCTTCTGATCTCACAATAACATTCACCATTTTGGTTGATTTTAGAGCCCAGGAAGATGAATTTCTTTACTGTTTTGATGGTCTCATTGTCGACCTCCATTCTAACCTGTGTGTTCTTGGCGGTTGTCATTATCTTTGTTTTCTTGATGTTAAAGTGCAGTCCAAGTTTGCCTCTCAGGATTAACCACTCCTGAGCCTTCTTACTTTCTGTGAGTAATGTTGTATCATTTGCATATTTGAGGTTGTTGATATTCCTACCACCGATTTAAGCCCAATGCAGGGGTGGGATTCTACTGGCTTGGACTGGTTCGGGCAAACCAGTAGTTCCATTGAATGTTTGGCTTTGCCACCTGCCCCTGCTCTTTGCTGTGCTTTATTTCCTTTTCGTTATTTCGTTTTTTTAGCACAGCTGATTCATGCAGCAGAGCAGTTTTCTGTACCTCAGCTGTTTCAGTCACCTGGCCTGCAGTAGAAGGTTTCAGTTGAAAATTGGCTTTTTTAAACATACAGCACACAAAATATGCATTCACCAAACCAGTTGAACACCAGTTGAATCGCACCACTGCCCCAATAGTAGATACCTCCAAATGTGCATTTCTTATCACTATTTCTGTATACATGTTGAATAGTATATGACAGAACACAACCTTGTCAAGTGCCTTTTTCAATTCTGAACCTTTTTATGTTCCCATATTCCATTCTTACAGTAGCTGACTGATAAGAATGGAATGACTAATGAGCTGGATGTGGTATGGTGATTTTTCCAGAAGTTTCAGAACTTGTTATGGTCAACACCATTGAAGGCTTGTGTGTAGTCAATGAAGCACATGCAAAGGTGTATTTGATATTCTTTTGCTTTTTGTTTCTTATTTCTGTGCCATATACAGTTGTTAAGGATGGTACAAGTGAATTTGGGCATATTTTGGTCAATAACAAGTGCCACTAAAGCCCAACTTCATCCCAAATTCTCACACTATTCTGTACATGTTAGCCTCTCTGGCCCTCCTGTCCATATATGCAATGGGGATATATGCAATACATTGAAGATAATCCCGGATATACTTGATAGTAGTGGAAATTTATGGTTTGCTTGTCCAAAAGAGCAGCAGTTAAGATGTATTGCTCATCTATTGAGCCCCCTTAATTTTTTTAAAAAATGTATTGTTTAACAGCAGTACCAACAATGATAAAGTGAATTAGGAGATTATGAATTAACTCCAGGAACTTGCAACTTCAGCTCTCTAAGCCTCTAAAATTGAAAGGAAAACAATTATTCCACTGATACAGAATCAAATATGCCAATAAGGGGGCCTGGTAGAATTTAAGTATAGCTGTTAAGGAAAACCACAAATCAATAATGTAGCATATGAAGTAGTTTCTCTCATCCAGCATGAAATGAACTGACAAGACTGTGCATGCCTACCAAAGGCACTGAATCTTACATACACAAGCATTTTTTTAAAAAAGAAAATTACTTGGTTCTTAACAATAAGGTAGTAGAGTAATAAAAAAAGTTTGTTCAAACAGGCTTTGAATAACATGATCCTGTTCCACGAATCTTTCAACAACACTGTAATGTTAAAAAGAAATCAAGCAATTTTGGAGCAAAGCACGAGCTGAAAGCTAAACCACAAACCTAGGAATTCTAATATTACAAGAATGTGTTTGCATGGGCCTGATGGATGTGGGAAGAACCTTTCTATGAAATTACAGTGATTCAAAATGATTTTGGTTGAAATCTTGTACATACTTACTTCAGGGTATGTTCCATGGAGTTATTTCTAAATAAGCACAGAATTATTAACATATATTATGTGTTTGATGAGGATCCAGAAGTAATTATGTTGCTTCAGGATAATTGCATCTGTTAAGGAATAGGAAAAACTTGAAGAATGACACCCAAATGGATGTTTCTAAGAGGAACAAAGAAGGGAAACCTGTATATATATATATTTGCACGTATGACAATACAATGCTCTCCCAAGTCATTCCAGGAAGTGTGACCAGTTCTTCCTGTGAGTCATGCTTCCTGGAATGAAACACTTTGGCTTTTCATACAACAAGTTTAACCCTGAATTATTTATATTTCCTTACCTGTATGGAACCAGACACTACCATTTTAGGAATACAGAATCTTGATCCTCTTAAAATGACTTGTAGCTAATGAACCCTTATAACTATTCAATATTGGTAAGTTTTCATGACATAACAGGACCACCTCTTTCCCACTGGCCAAGCAGACAAAGAGTCTGCTGTCTGCTACTGACTACAATGATTACTGCCTGCAATAGGGTAGAGTTGGGTTGTTTTATAGGGGAGTTTGTACTTGTGTAGAAATGTGCATGTGCTGAGTTAGGTGACACTTGATTGGCAAGAGCATGTCTATGTTCTCTTCAGAGAAGGGATTGATTAAACCAAATGATGTACATTGTGTCTCTTCTTTTTCAAACTTGACAACTTTAAGACTTCAACTTAAGACAACTTTGTGCTGACTTCTATTCCCAGGTTTTCTGGAAAATTATGAGAGTTGAAGCTCATACATTTTGAAGCTGATAAGTTTGAAAACACTGAATGAAAAAAACATAATGGCTAAATTTTGACTGGGTTTAGGTGGGAATGTCAAGATTCACCAGTAAACTTCATTTAACCATGGGCAAGAGTGGACTTCTGTGGGAGAAATTGATAAATTTATTAGGTCAGGTGACATCTTTATAGTGGTCCCAGATACATAATTCCCATTAACCTAGTCAATTCTTATTAATTACAGGGTTATTATATTATACCTGTGTTCATACATGCTGTATGAAGTGTGAGTAAAAGCTGTACAGTGACTTCATACAATGAATGGAGGTTTTATTTTTTAATGACCTTGTAAGACCTTGTCATGTTTTATCATATTATCTCCACTTGTTTAATCATCATTATAATTTGCTCTTGAATGGCATTTATACTTTCTTATTTGTGAGTTGTAGATGTCAGCCCTGAAATCCAGTCATGTTATCTATGGGAGGAATGCAGAAGCTTCTGAACAGTTCTGGAGAACTGATAGTGAGAATTTTGAGTAGTTCAGAGCACTGGCAAATACCACCTCTGACTGACCATGCCCCCATCTTTCTCTGCCTCCTGAGTCCCAGCTGATCAGCTGGGTTTTCTTATGTTGAT
>JANHFN010004218.1:60427-73877 GCA_032468175.1 Toxicocalamus goodenoughensis
GGTATTACAATGCTTATCTCTAGTTAGAGCCTGACTCAAGGATTTGTGTTGACTCAAAGGTTTGGTATTCACACATCATCCTTTTTATCTCCAATTATTCCTGAATTTCTTTTCTCTCATTTTAGAATTGTCCATTCCTCCCCCTTCTTGACTAGTGGTAGAAAGAGAGGAGATATGACCTCTTGTGATTCTTTGTCAGAAGTCCACCTATTTCAGAATTTCATTTGGAGGGGGTGAAGCAATCTCTGAATCTCATCAGCTATTATACCTTGTCTTTAGTTAAATCCTCTTCCACTAAGAATGGGGGCTGGTGGTTTTCTTATGAGTATTTTGCCAATGAAATTCTTACAGGAGGAGGGATAGGGATATATTGTCAATTGGCTCCCGAATGGGCAGTCTGTGTGGTCCTCCCAATGAATTAGTCCCATAGCCAACTCTGCTTCAAGAATCTAAAATATTCCCTACTTCAAGTTCTTCCTCCTCTGTCCAATTTAGAGAGAGAAATCAAGAAGGATATTATGGGATACAGGAACGGTAGGTATGGCAGTGTATTTTCCACATTACTGGAAGCTGAGATGAAAGGCCAAAAGACCAGTCAGTGCTGTTAAAAAGAAATAATGCAATAACCTGATATCCAGTTTGTTTCTTAGACCATCATGTGGAGGGGAAGAATGTGGTAGAAAACCAGATATGGATTTTAACAGCAACGGGAAGCTTCATACCAATGACAGTCAACAGACCCTTCGTAGGAAGTTCTGGCATGATTTAGGTGATCCTTAAAAAGACTTTGAAATGCCTGAAGTTCTTGGAAGTAGAAACACCCAAGAATGGGGAAATTTTAATTTAAACTTCTTTCATAATTTCAGAGACAGATTCTATGGTCAGTGCAAAAATTGCCAATTTGCAGAAATACTCACACTGCAATGAGTGTGCATAGCAGTTTCCCTATTAGATAGGAGGTGATGAAAATTAACTTATGTACTATGTTTTCCAAAGGAAGATTAATTTTAGCAGGACTTCAGTACGGTTTTTTTCCTCCACATTGGAAATAAAATATTTAAATTCAGTCCCAGCAGGATCTATAGGGTGCCCTTTTTAATCGCTGAACACTGGCTACCCTACACATTTGTGATTACAGCAGCCAGTAAATTCTGTGTAAAATCCAATCTAGCTGCTCTGTGGAGTTGTGTTTTTGATCAAACAAAAGAATGGGTCCAATAATTTCAGATTATATCAAACTCACAGAAAGTAACAAGGCAAATTCTTATCAGTTGAATTTAGAGTCTTTTAGATAATATTTGCCAATTAAAATACCCTCTAAATCTGCCCCTGATGTATCAATGGTTTCATGGCAGTCTTTTAACTAAAAATAGAAACTATGCACTCAAAATTCCAGTAGGAGACTGCATATTATAAACCTTTAATTTCCATTTCCTCAGATGCCCAGGCTTAATAGATTGCAATTTGAAAAGGTAGTTGTGGGATCCCTGGAGATTAAAAAAAACCTCTCTACCAACATAGTAATTATGTACAGTATAATCTATGATAAACTGATTTAAAATGGGAAAGTTCTGTTTCAGAAGAGCATGAAAATGATGTTATTTTTTCCCCTTTTGTTTAAGCATGCTGTTTATTCTAATTACAAAAGTAAACCTGAATGAAGAGCTTGCAAATATCTGATTTTAACTCCTGCTCCTGCCATTATTAAAAAATAAGATGCATTTGCCTCAGTGGATAAATCAAGCAGTAAGCCCATTCAGAATTAAATATCACAAAAAGCCAGGATGCAAAGTATAGCTGTTTTATAACCAGTTCTAAAGTAAAGATATTAGCTACAGCCTGCATTTAAGAGCTGAGTTTCAGAGTCTGCAAATTATTTATCTGCAATAAAAGAGCCACTTAAGGTATTTGATAATATTTGGCCTAAAACGAAAGCTGGATGGTACACTCATAATTTTGATCATTCCCATGCAGCTTTACTATGTTGGAGGATATTGATTGGTTCTCTTCCAATATGGTTTCTGATTGTGTTTGGGACAGAAACTGTCTAGGCCTCATGTATTATTTATGCCATGTAACAGTTGTGTAAATGTTTCTCAACTTCAGTGATTTTAAGATGCATAGACTTCAATTCCCAGAATTCCCCCAGAATTTGAAGTCCACATATTTTAAAGTTGTTGAATGCATCTTTGTTTTTGATTTTTTTCAACTGTATTCTTACCAGGAATGAGGGCTTGTGCTAGATGAAAAGACTTATCTTGCCCCCTATTCTTTTCAATATCTACATAAAACTAATCATGTGGAGATGTAATCCAAAAAATTACTGATTATAGACAACCTGCAAATGTATTAAATAAGTAAACAAATGCTTCTTATATAAACTAATCTCAAGGAGGTGATATAAAAAGAGTTTGGGAATGAATGATCACAAGTAAATGAAAGCTTGGGATGGTGACACTATTTGGTAGGTGGCCTTTCTTTTGAAAGTGGTGCATTGAAATTTCACTTTAATGGGGCCATTGTGTATACAGAAAAGTGACTGTTAATCCAAGCAAGAAAAAATTGGGAGTGTGGAAAATAGCTGTTGTTGATAAAAATATACACCTGATTCTTGCTTCCTCCTAAAGAGACAGGTATATGAGTTGAGTGTTCTGGAAATAGCCTTTATAAAGGAGGCACCAATAATACCTTTCTTAGAAATATATTTTGATCAACTTTGCTGTTTCACAAGTAGTAACATTCTCTAGAGATCTGGTATGTCAATTCACCAGTGTATGCTTGATAATTGCAATATATTGTTCAGCAACCACAAACCAGCAGCAACAAAGCTTGCTAGATTTGGTTCCTGCTATATGCACATATTTTGTGCCCCAGTAATATTAGCAGTTTATTAATAAATGGGACAGAATAGACCCTAGCGTGTGTGTTCCTTTTATAGCTTTGTATGTGTGTTTCTTTTATAGCTGCAGGTCCTTCAAATAACCCCTCACATAAGTCTTTCAAAGCTTTAATGTCAGCTTTATAAGCCTTGCTTTTTAGTCCATCAATATAGAACTGTGGGATTAGCCAGCATTAGAGATAACACTCTTTCCTGCACTACTTCTCTGTCTTTGGAATGTTAAAGCTTCCTGTTTGCTGACTTTTTAGAATATTCTAAAGGCATTTTTGCTTTTCATTGGTTGTTGTGATTGACATTTATGAGTTCTGTATCTGCTCAGCTGCATTCCGAATTTTGTAGATTTTATAAATTTCTTGCTTTCTGGCAATTATACTTGTTCTAATCTCTGTTGGGTTAATTTTTACATGCTGCACTTTAAACTAGGGATTTATCTACAGCTGTTATTTTGTGATAATTTATATTTTAATTGTTGTTTTTTTACTGTTTTAAAATAGTTCGTGTACTCTGCATTTTAAAGTAGAATCTGCTACATCAAAGTTCTTAAGAGGAAAACGTGGCTATAAATCTACTAAATATATTTAATAGCTTCAATTCATTGTTTCTAGCCCTTTTTTGAGTATAACTGGTTAGAGAAAGAAGTCCTTGTTATCTAAAATACTGTGGAAACCAAATACACACAACCTTGAGAAATTACCTGGCACTTATTTGTATAGCATTGTTGTTTCCTGAAGGAGAAAAATATTTCAATAAGCAAGGAGTATAAAGAATTTGGGCTATCAGCCTGACCACTAGAACACATGCATAAGTGCACCAAGGTGCCTACCGTCCCTGTCCTATTGTTTCTTTTATTTTTTGTTTTATTTTTCTTATATGTATCCATTTCATGTATTCATAACTATGTTTATACTTATACCTGTTATCTTATAATCACGTGACAAAATAAATAAAATAAAATCCAAATATTTTCAAACCATGAAAAATTGCTCTTCTGCAACTCTTAATGGACAAGATAGTTTGCAGCTCTGTGAATGGTCCAGTTCAAGAAGAAAATTGCTAAACCTTGGAAAAAGACAATGATCAGCAGCTTCATAGAAAAATGAAACTTTACATCCAAGTTTCTCTGAGCATTATAATACTCTCTGGTTGCTTCAAAGCTCTTAGAAAGGAACATATCTTACAGAGACTTCGAAAGGGGTAGATCCATGAATTATTTTAAAATGTATTCTGCTGAATCTTGATATCAATACTATCTGACTCCAACAACATCTAAAAGCAGTTCTTGACTTACGGCCACAATTGAGCCCAAAATTTCTCTTGCTAAGCAAGACATTTGTTATTTGAATTTTGCTACATTTTATTATCCTTCTTGCCACAATTATTAAGTGAATCACTGCAGTTGTTAAGTTAGTAAGTGAATCTGGCTTCCCCATTGATTTTGCTTCTCAGAAGGTCACAAAAGGTGCTCGCTTGACCCCAGGGCACTGCAATCGCTGCATGACTATAGAGGCCACAATGATCATAAGTGGTCACAAGTGTGAAAAACAGTCATAAGCTACTTTTTTCAGTGCCATTGTAACTGTTTTAAGTTTAGGATTACCTGTTCATATCTGCACAAAAATCAGCACCCACATGTCACATACATTTACATTAACAAAGCCTAGAATGAAGGAGAGACAAACATAGAGGTCATGTCATACATTGGAGTCAGTGGTGGGATTATATCAGTTTCCCTACACTGATCACTAATTCAGTGATCATGCATTTCATGCTCACACGCAGCTTTCCAAACATCAGCTGACGTTCTGCCATGCCCATCAGCTGAGAGGATAAAGAACAGAAAAGCTCAGGGCCAGATGGGAGGGCCAATGCTGCACTTTTCTCTTCTTTCTCCTCTCAGCTGATTGTCAGAGCTTTTTTTTTTATTTCACCACTGCTTGGAGTCATTGGAAATGTGGGAAAAATGAAAAGAAGCAAAGGAAATAGCTACTTAACAAAACTGGGGTTCCCAGAAAGAAAAAGTGTGACAGAATGAGATGTAGAAACTTAAGAAGTGAGATAAATTGAGTCACCACTGCCTGGTTGGGCTTGGTGCCTCATAGGCATCCTGCCATCAAAAGCTAGAAGGGGGAAGAAGGGGAGGAAGGATGAAAGGGGGAAGTGTATGTGACAGGAAATTGGAAGGCAGAATGATAGGTGATAAGGAACAGAGCAGCCGGATCCTGTTTGTACCAGCACTCCAAGGCCAGGCACCATGAAAAATATGCGCTTAACCTCCAAATATCTCTGAGTTCTCAAAACATCTTGGTGAGCTCCTTTTGTCTGGAAATCTGATCACAGGGGGAGGGATGAGCTGTTGGCAAACCTACACCTTATTTTTGTATCTAGCAAGTGTAGGAGATTTTGGAGTTGACTTGACTTTACTGTAACCAACATCCTTAGTAAAAAAATCCTTTGCTTTAACCAATTGGAGTCGCGGGCTTCTCTTTCCTAAGCGATCGGATTGGGACATGTCTGACAGGTTGCCTTTCTGAACTGCTGCTGTTGCTTTAAGGTAGATGGTACACCTTATGTGCCTCAAAGCTCTATATCAGAGCAAGTTGTAAATCTATGAAAAATAGCAGAGTGTAAAAAACAAAAATTCTACTACAGTAAAGTAGACTTTTTATCCATCTGTACATCCTCAGGTATTTACTGCTTGTATCCACAGCATTTTAAGGACACTATGACTTTTTTCATTTTGTTCCTTTCTATCACAACTAGCTATTAGAGTATGCACACTTGCCCACATATGGCTACGAATTGTTATTTATTTTGCAATTAAGAGGCAGGCAGATTTGTTTGATTCAACGAGGATAATTACTGGTACACATCTGTCTTTCCATAAAAATTACTTAGCTTAAAAGAACAGCTTTTTATACATGCAAAAGAACAATGTATTTTGTGCAAGACAGATACATACAGGGTTTGTTTCATTCTACTAACAAAATAAAATCTGTTTGGGCCCTGTTGATGCACTTTGTTATCATACTTTCATTGGTAAACAAACTAGCTTACACTGTTGGAAATGCTGTGGTAGGTAGACCACCCATGCAAGCATACTTGAGATATGTTTGAAAAGCCCTCTAGTAAAGCTAGGAATATGACTGAACTTCCTGCAAGTTGGTTCCTTATTTTACAATTCCAAATACTTTGAGTCTTTGTTTACCACATATGCTTGAAATGCATTTTCCTTATGGATTTCGTTGAAGGTTACAGAATAACAAAGAGCTGTTTAGTATATTTGTAATTATGCTTTAGGCATTTCTACTCAGACCTCTGTCGAACTATAACATAGAATACTACTTCATTTCTTTTTTACTGAAATGAGCATTCATTATAAGATGAGAGTCAGAATTATGTATATTGTTTACTGTATTTGAGTACTCTGAACACTGAACTCTTGATTTCAACAATTAATGAGGTCATAGGCGGAAGCACCTGAAGTTTTGTTCTGCTTTCTTTTATTTTCTATAAATCCTTTGGCTCTGTTATTCAACTAATCTTTGGCTTCTGCTAAGCTGTGATGCTTCTCTCCAAAGGTGGTAGTATACAAATGGAGACAAGGTAAAAGAAATAAAAACTCTTGTGAACCACATGACATTGCAATGTTACTAAATAACAGGATGGTGTAGTGCTTTTGAATGTTCCGTTAGAAAACAATATTTGTAACTTAGGGTTGCACTGATGATGTTACCTGGTTTGGTAATGAAATGTCTGCAACAAAACTACCAAGCTCAGCAAGCACCAATGTATTGGGAAGAGGTATTTCAAAATGGACAGGAGTGGGAATATCAGAGGTGGTATTCAGCAAGTTCTGACCAGTTCTGGAGAACCGGTAGCAGAAATTTTGAGTAGTTCGGAGAACCGGTAGCAGAAATTTTGAGTAATTCGGAATACCACCTCTGACTGACCCCACCCCCATCTAGTCTCTTCCTCCCGAGTCCCAGCTGACTGGCTGGGTCTTCTTTTGTTGCCCTGCACAGGAGAATGGAGCTGGAAAGCAGGTTAGTGGGGTGGGAATAGAATGGGGATTTTACAGTATCCTTTCCCTGCCATGCCCACAGAACTGGTAGTAAAAATTTTTGAATCCCACCACTGGGAAATATCCCTGAATTTTTTTCTTGGCTTATGCAGCAGAAAGATAATATTATACCATAAAACTACATCTTTTAACTTGCTTAAACATTTCTTCAGCTTTAACATTTCTATCTCATTACTTTTAGTGGTTTTTGACGATACTTTGTGAGGTGTCTGAAACTATTGATAATAGGGGTTTCTTTTTAGACATCTCCCAATCCCTCTTAGGCTTTTCAGGTGACTCTTTCTTCTTAATTGTGAGGAAAGCAATGAGAGGATGACACATCTTGTCTTCCCTGTAGGTATTTAGCAAGTATAAGAAGCCAAATAAGTTGAAGGCTACTAGAGAGATGTTTTGCAGAACAATCACACATATCTTTTGTCATCTTATAACTAAATACTTATCATACTTCATCCTTAAGAATTTCACTGACTTTTTCTTCTCCTTTGTAAAAAACATAGAAATAATTTTTTTCTAAGAAACTGAAGTGGAATCATGGACAAAAACCAAACAAAATAGAAAAGTTCACCAGGACTAATCACACATTTCTAAAAAGCAGTAATTTTAAGAGATTACTTTCATGTTTCAGTGTGCACTTACTTCCTTTGTATATATTTAGCATTGTAGAGAAAATGCTTTGGAGATTACATCTATCATGCACTAAAGCTGAATAATTAAGTCTGAATTCTTGGGAACATATTAGCTGATGTCATCATTTTGAAGAACTACATGAGATACTTGGAAAAAATAAATAGAAGTAAAGGAAAGGGTAAAAAGCTTTCAGTGTTGCACCTATATAGTAAATGTACAGACATATAATTATATGCCTAAAATCCAAGATAATGATGTGGGCAGTAAATTCATTATTAATCTCCTTAGTATGCACTTTAGTAACCAGCAGACTGGTTTCTAAATTTTGCCTTAGGCACAAAGCAAGCTGGGTGACCTTGGACCAGTCGCTCTGTCTCAGCCCTTGGTAGGAAGCAATGGCAAACCACTTCAAAATCTTGCCAAATAAACTGCAGAAATTAAACTGACTTGAATAAAAAGTAATAAAATAATCTAACAAAATAAAACAATAAAATAATAAAATTTATATTTTTGAATCAGTAACTTGAAGATATATCATTAGCTTATATAATTAAAAGTGATTTCAAACAAAGCATTCCTAGTTTTACCACATTTTTATACCACATTTTTTTAATTTTCCTTGATTTCTCTGGAATTTCTCTGTTTTAGGAAAAGATCCTTGATCAGAAATCCCACTTATGACTGTATGACTGTAACCTTATTGCTTGTATCCTAACAATTTTTATTCCTAGTATGATTTGATTGCTCATTTTACCCTATGACTATTATTAAGTGTTGTACCTGATGATTCTTGACTCTTGGCAAATGTATCTTTTCTTTTATGTACACCGAGAGCAATTGCACCAAGAAAAATTCCTTGTGCATCCAACCACACTTGGCCAATAAAGAAGCACTGCCAGCTTGTGGAACCAAGAAAGCATGCCATCTATGTCACTGTCACTGCCCTCTGGAACAACATCTCCCAGAGATACCAATGGCATTCACTCTCCTGGGGTTCCGGAAAGCCTTTAAAACCTTGCTGTGTTCCCAGGCCTGGATTTACTGGGTTTAATGTTGTATTTGTGAAGCCTCTCTCACATTTGTTTGGCTTATTGTTCTGTCTGTTGTTTTAGTCCTGTCTGTCTACGCCTGTTTGTTTTAATTATTTTTTGGATTTTGTAAGCTGTCCAGAGCCTAATGGAGTGGGAAACTATAGTAAATTTGATACACTTTATTTCATTAATTAAATCAAACTTATGGCACCCAGGAAGTGTGACTTTTCTGGAATGATATCCATCAGGATGGCTGCTGACCTATGATATTTAGGAAGCAACTAAAAAGACGGCTGTTTTTCGAGGTTTGGGAGTGAAGGTTGAACTTCTACTGGATAGGGTTTGCCTTTGTTATTTGTTGCTTTTGGGACCACTCCTTTCTTCTTCATTTACCTGTGTGATTTGTTTTTCTTACTTTTAAATTGTATTAAAAGAATATTATTGTATTAAAATTGTAATTTTAACTTTCAGAGTCATCGGAAATCAGAATACCTATAAACTGTACAAAGAAATGAATAAAATAATAAATAGGATAAATGAATAAGATAGGATTAGACAAATGAAGGTATCTTTGAAAACTCTTGAAATAAAGTGTGCCACTGATTATTGGGCACCAGAAAAGAGGGGGAAGCTACAGCCCATATCATTAGAAAACAGACCCTTGCAATGATGAAGCAAATGGATTTAAAATTGATTCATTCCTATAATTAGCAATATTGTGCTTAAACAATGGATTTACAATGATTGTGATTGTGACTTATTTAATTCACACTATCATTCTATCAGTATCCCGTTATAATCCAATGACACTATGGGAATAGAACTGACTTTTAGTGAAGAGGATTCAGCAGAAATAAGGACTTTGGTAGACAAGTAGAAGATATAACCCTAGAACTGAATTACATTATAAATACCCTTACATTATAAATAGCATACTATGCCAAGTCTACTGAAGTGAGGGCAATTGCCCTAGTTCCATCTAAGTTATGGTTTAATGCTGAGCTCACAAGAAAATATGTGTATTTTAGACTGTAAAACTTTTACATTAAACCAGATCCCAAGAATGCTTTTAAAATGTGAAGTTTCTCTGTATGGTCCTATGTACTAGAACCTCTGTTGAAAAGATAAAATGTCATGAGGAAAGATCATAATAATGAAACATACAGGACAAGGAGAATTAGATATGTGTCTGAAGGGAGCATTTAAAGAAACATTCTCTTCTCCTCTTACAATCTTTAAATACTGTGTGTTATGAGTGCATTAGGAGCAAGAGAAATTCAGATCAGGAAACAATGGCACAAGCAAAGACATACAGCAGATTTGATCTATCTGTGCTCAGTTTCCTGCCATCACTTTGCCTGTATAGTATGCAGTTTGTTTCTTGGATTTAAGCCAATCAATGGAAAGTAATGAAACTCCAAGCTTATATTTATATCAAAATTTGATATATAGCATAGCATATTTTTCTTTGTTTCAAAAGAAACAAAGAGGAAGAGGGGAAAAATAAGATAGCCGTAGGCCTGACTAAAAGATGAATTAGGGATGGGTTGATACTATGTGGAAAATATGTGTGGGATAGTAGTAGTAATCACAAAAAAGGAAATGGAAAACTAGGGTGGGAAAAACTTCACAACTATAATAACAAGGTGTTGAGAACAAAGAACTTTAACTAAAATGGATGAAGAACAGTTACAGGAACTGGACATGGCTAGTCTAGTGAAGAGAAGGACCAGGGGAGACATGATAGAAGTATTCCAATATTTGAGGGGCTGCCACAAAGAGGAAGGGATCAAGCTATTTCCCAAAGCACCTGAAGGACAGACAAGGAATAATGGAAACTGAACAAGGAGAGATTTAACCTGGAAATAAGGAGAAACTTTTTGACAATGAGAACAATCAACAATCAATGAAAACAACAAGCACAGCTTGCCCTCGGAAGTTGTGGGAGCATCATCACTTGATACTTTCAAGAAGTAATTGGACTGTCATTTGTCAGAAATGGTGTAGGGTCTCCTGCTTGGGCGAGGGGGGGGGTTGGACTAGATGATCTACAAGGTCCCTTCCAATTCTGATTATCTGTTATCTGGATTGGGGTGTGTTTATGAAAAAAGACTATTAAAAAGAAGCAGAGTTTTGCAACAAAATATTGCAGAGAAGACTTCTGTTTAGTACTTCAACTCCTATTTCCATCCCCCATGCTTTCTTTACATATAAGTAGTTCAGGCTTTTCTACTGATTCATTAATATGTGCACAACTAAACCCAGTTTGATAGCAATAGCAATACTACTTAGATTTATATACCACTTCATAGTGTTTTACAGCAGTCTCTAAGAGGTTTACAACATCAGCCTATTGCCCCCCACACACACACACACAATCTAGGTCCTCATTTTACCGATCTCAGAAGTATGGAAGGCCGAATTGACCTTGAGTCAGTGAAAACTGAATTCTTGGCAGTTGGCAGAATTAGCCTGCAATACTACAGTCTAACCAGTGTGTCACCAGAGCTCTTTGATCAAATATCTGTAATATGTCACTGAAACCTGTTGAGAGTCTTAAAATAAATGTTAACTCCAAAGACATGAGTTCCCACTGTAACCTAAATCTAATTATTTGTAGACATTTTCTAAAATTAATTTAGACTATTTCAATGTTCATTGTATTTGCCTGCAAGTTAATAGAGCACAAAGCTTCTGATGCTGTTGAGAGCTTCATTTTGGCCAAGGAAGAAATCTTTGGTGGATATTTAAGTAACATTTCGTCTGATCTACATTAACTGTGTGTTACAGTCAGACATATGAACTCCATGTGTCTTTATAACTTACCATTCATTACAGGACCTTCGGAAATCATTTTCTCAACGTCATCCTTTTTCAGTGCAAATGCAATATTTTTGGATTTTCATTAGTAGGAAAATTTAAAAAAGAAAAGGGAGGAGAAGAAGAAAGGGACAAGGAGAGGGAGAATTGAATTAAACCAAGAAAATGTCATTATCCTACTTTTATATTAAAATCATTGTTTATTCACCTGGTAGCTCTTATTATGCTCTGGGGATATTTAAAATGGATTCTCAGAGTACAGTAAAACCAGGATTTTCTTGTATTATATTACACGAAAATGAGAGCTCTTACTTTTTATTGTTATGTATTTCTTCTTCTTTCTTTTTTAGATCTGCTCCACTCGAACACAGAAACCTCTGTTCCTGGCTTTTAGTCTACAATTACGTTCTTTTTGTGCATGACAGTTGTCATTTCAACTGCTTAATGTAGGCACTTTTTTGAAAAGCATAACAACAGTAGGAGAAGGTAGAAGAGCAAAACAGCTTGCCTGTTCTGCTTTAATGCTGTTTCATATAGTGGAAGCAACACAATCTATCTTGAGGCTTGATTTCCTACTGTGGAGGCCACACATTCCACTTCATAAAGTGTTAGGATGGGGCTTCACCTCAAAGAAAGTGGTTCCCTTAGGAAAAAGAATATAAAGTAGGTTAATTAAGTTAAATGGAGGCATGCATTAATCTCCAGCTTTGCAATTTTAGTAAGGAGCTATCCTTCCAAAGCATGATCCAACGTTATGGGGAAAATTGAAAAATTTTCATTCCCTTCCCCCTTAACTATCTAGTATTTAATTCCCTTCGCCCTTAACTATCCATAAGAAAGTGGTTCTCTTAGGAAAAAGAATATAAAGTAGGTTGATTAAGTTAAATGGAGTCATGCATTAAGCTCCAGCTTTGCAATTTTAGTTAGGAGCTATCCTTCCAAAGCATGATCCAACGTTATGGGAAAAATTGAAAACTTTTCATTCCCTTCCCCCTTAACTATCCAATAGAATGACATATTAATCTTTCATAATGTTAAAGCTGGCATAACATTGAAACCTCAGAAAAATCAGAAACTTGTTGCCATCTTTAACATTTCTAGTTCCTTCTTTGAAGTTTAACATATTTCCACCATATGACAAACATTTTATTTCTCCTCAGTCTAAAGAAGACCAAGATGGCTTTAATTTTTATTTAAAACATGTTCCTTTTCTTTTAAATTGGCTTTTTAGTACAAGTTTGCAATAGATTGTATGCAAAGTGTTAATCAGAGATGGGTCTGGTTCAGGGATTTCTCATCTGTCCCTGAATTATATATTATATGTTATATATTATATAAAAAATGAGAGAAAGAAAGGGAGACAGGGGAGAGACAGGGGAGGAAGAGAGAGAGAGAGAGAGAGTTGATTGTCTTTTCAGTATACGAACAATGTAAATTCTTGTGTAGATGGTTGGTTGAATGTAAAAGATGTACAGGCAGAAAAGAGGTTGTCCAGAAAAACTAAAACTTCCAAGTTCAGGCATGGATCCTTCCCAGAATAGAATAGAATAGAATAGAATAGAATAGAATAGAACAGAACAGAATAGAATAGAATGGAATTCTTTATTGGCCAAGTTTGATTGGACACACAAGGAATTTGTCTTGGTACAAATACCCTCAGTATACATAAAAGAAAAAATACATTCATCAAGAATCATAAGGTAAAACACTTAATAAGAAGAAATGCCCTCTGTTAATGATAAGATCATGTAAAACTCTGTCTTTCTGACATAATTAACTTAATTAGTAAGATTCTTTTGTGTTTTGCTTTCCTGATAGGAATGTTCCAGAAAAAGAACTTCAGTGACTATATTTTATTTATTTATTTATTATTTTATTTATATGCCGCCCTTCTCCAAAGACTCAGGGCGGCTTGCAATGTGTTAAGCAATAGCCTTCCTACTTCTGTATATATATTTTTATACAGAGTCAGCTTATTGCCCCCTACAAACC